>JAULKK010276893.1:0-14841 GCA_032355705.1 Rubia peregrina
TCACTAAACTGCTACATAAGGTCGATATATGACTGGGTTTACCACTTTCTCACTGAATGATAGCATCGCTGATGCAGGCTTTTCTTTTAAAAAAACTCTTATTGTATCAATTTTTGGTTTTAGGCCGGTTTATGGGTTTTGGGAGCCAAATAAATATCCCTCCAACTTATTAAAAAAAACTCATACCCACCCGGGTTTAACAATATACAACCCGTTTGACCCACGCGTTACGGTTCTATTTTGTCATCCTTACTATAAACCATAGAGATTAATCAAAGTCTTTTTTAAAAAAAATCATTATTGACAAAATTCTACAAAAAAATAAATATAAATAAGCATCCCACATGGGTTTGAGATTGAAGTAGTTTTCTCTATAAAAAAAATTGTTGGAAGTCGAAGGTACTATTTAGTGGGAATGGAAGAATGAGGGAAATATGAGAATTAAATTTTTAATAGAAAAATGAATATCGTGTTATGATTTGATATATTCAACTGGAATTGCATTAAATTTTCATTTCCTATAATATTTTTTCTCTTTCTACAAATACAAGGAAGGAAATATTCTCTCTGGTCAAAACCATTATTTTAGAGAATGAGATAGGGAAGCTGATGGATTTGAAAATCTATGTGAAATCCATGTAAAATCCCTATAATCAATTAAAATTCCTATTATAGGGAAGTTGTTGGACTTGCTCTTACTAGTTAGGTCCTATTATGTCGAGTTTATAGAAATGATTTGAATTAATTTAAATTGAATAAAAAGTAAGTTTGTTGAAAAAAAGTAATAATATGCCTAAATAAAGTTAAAATTAAACTGTCATTGAGCCGAGGAACTGAATTGAACTGAAGTGTACATAACTTTGGAGAAAATGGCCATAATATTCATGGATTTAATATTAAATTTTTTATGGGCTACATGTATGATAGAATAATGAATCTAATTAATAAACATGTAAGAACCTATTAGGAGTTTATTTGAGCTGAACTAAATTGATTTGAATTGAATTAAACTAAAATAAGTGTATTGAAAATAATAATTTGTTGATTAAATCCAATCAATTTAATCAATTTTATTTAAATAAACTGGATTGAACTGATAATAAGTGTAAGTTTAATTTTTTAACATTAAAAAAAGCTGGACTAAGTGCAAATAGTGCATTTAAATTTAGAGTTTCTCTCTTGAAAGACGATTTTTTCATAACTTATGGAAAGACAAAGGTTTAAATTGCAAATTAGAAAAAATGAAGATAAAAGTTTTGGGTTGATTCGATCAGGTTTATAGTAAAATTTTAATATTACAGCTAGAACCTTTTATCTTTCTATCATTCTAAATGAACCGTCTTTCCACATGTCTATGGAAAGACGGTATTTTCCCAAACTTTGCCTAAATTTATCCATGATAGTTGAGTGGATCTCCTAACAGGTGGCATGTCCATAAGCTTTTGAATGAACCACTTATTTTTTACCTTAGATACTACATTTGTTAAATTACACACTAAAATTTAAAATTTCGGGAATATTTATTTATATTATTTTTTGGCAAAGTCTTGGGAAAGACCGTCTTTTCATAAATTTATGGAAAGACGAGGTTTAATTAGAATAATAAAAGGTAAGAGATTTTAGTTACAATATTAAAAATTAAGTATGCAACATGTAGTAGTTATAAAGTTTATAACCCGATCAATGCAACCTAAATTTTTTATTTTGATTTATTATAATTTACACTTTAAACCTTGGTCTTTCCATGACTTATGAAAAAACTGTCTTTCAAGAGACGGACTCACTATTTTTATATTTTCACATTCAAATACACATTATTACTTGTTTTAACTTTTAAAAAAGCAATATCTATATTTTATAAAGAATTATAACATTTAAGATAAAAACCATTGTGAACTTATGGAAATTTCCGAAGGCTTTCTCATAATAGCTAATTATGTACTCTAAATATCATCTAAAGTAATAACTAAATTATATGCTAGTATATTTCGCTAATTCCTGCTCTTAATAATAAGTTGAATGGATTGATGTAAAAATAAGGTCCAAGCAAAATGCAAACTATGAGTGTTGGGAGTATTTAACGTGGGATGGAAATATTAAATTTGCGGAAAATATTACATTTATTTTATCTTCTCAAGATAAAATTGATTTTTTCTATTTAACCTCATCAATTTGAATCTTGTACATGATCAGCACAATCTTAAAACTTACGTCAGATTACATTGGTATATGATCAGCCGCAATCTTAAAACTTACCTCACATCGCATATTGGGACATGATCAACCACAATATTAAAACGTGCATCCCATCGCATTGGGGTGACCTACATCTCTGTTTAAGTAACCTGCTTCAGAAAGACGTTCGCTGAATTTCAAAAATAGTAATATGCTTTCACCCATCCCAATTTACTCACTCATAAAATGATTTACTATTTGATTTATCGTATTATCGAAGATTGGAGGTCTCTGTTGTAAAAGCATCCATGCCCATAGTTTTACAAGGGTTTAGACATAATTAATACTGCATAATATTAATATATAATATTGTTAGGCGTAATACAAACTCATAAATTTAATTCGATTAGCATTATCTTCGAATTCAATGATTAAAAAAATTGGTAAATTGAACCTCCGAATTTTAAAAATATAAATAGTGAGGCATCGCGGATCATGCTCTTGTTGTCCGTGCGGTCAGTAGCGGAATACTGGTCATTATCGCGAAATGTGTGTTTCAAATTGTACTAGTGTAGTGTGGGCCCAAGCACCAAGTGAATAGCATAGAAGCGAGCCCATGAACTGGCCCAGTAATAGTTGATTGGGCCTCAAAGTGAGGCTACGGCCATTCAGTTACCTTTATGAGACGGGGAAAGGAAAATGATGTTTTTGTCATACACCGGTTAAAAACGGAAATTCAGCTCAAGGTCATAAAAAGGAACATAACAAATTGAGCAAGGCCGATCTTGTGTTCATCTATCTATCCCAACTCTCTTTTACAGTTAGTTTGGTGGTAGTTAGTTGGTTTGCAGTTAGATTGTTTCCACGGTATAAATATCCTTGAGGAAAGTTAGTTTAGGCATTGGTTACTGGGATGAAAACTGATAACATCATGAATGTCATTTTTCTCATCAATTCACATTCTGTTATTCCTCATCTAAATCTCAATCCTCAGCTATTTTGCTGCAAAATTACATTTTTGTATTAGTGTTTTGCTGTTTCATTACAGTTTTATGAAGACTATTATTAATATAATGTCTCTCTTTTAACTCTAATGCGATGTCTACTTTTTTAAAAGGAAATTATACAAATATAACCCTATATAATTGAGAAAGTGCAGATATAACCCTGGAATAATTTTTAGTACAAAAATAATTCTAACTATTTTACATGAGTGCATATATAACCCTGAAGCCTATATTCCAGCATTGACTTGTCATTTCCAACCATTAACATACTGGAAATGACCAAAATGCCTCTAGCCTAAAAAAATTGAAAGACAAAAATGCCCCTTGACCGCCACTATGCTGCCACCACCGCTACTGCTCCACCACTTTCACCATGTCACCTCCGTCAGACCCACGACGCCAGATTCCGACCTCATATTTGCACTAATATTTCATATTTCCCCCTCCGACCTCATATTTCTGTCGCTGACCTCACCCCGATGCTAGATTTCCTCCGACAACCTCACCCACCATCGTTGACCACCTCGTCAACACGTCAACCTCACATTTCCCCCTCCCTCATTGCCGACCACCTCGTCGCCACATTTTTTAGCGCCTCGTCGCCGCCAACCACCTCATTACCAGTTTATGAGCACTGCATCATCGTCGACCACCACCACCAACCTCTCACCCCCACTGTCGCTGACCATCTCGTCAACAAGCACCTTCATATTTCCCTCTCCTTCGTTGCCGACCACCTTGTCACCATGTTTTTAGCACTACATCACTGATCATTGAGTTTCGCGTCAGCGCCGACCACCACAAACAACTCCTCTCCCTGCTCGCCACCCACACCACCCCTATAGCCCCACGCCATCTCCGTCACCATTTTCGGTGCCACTCAGCCAAGCATCGGAAAATCGAGACCCATCACCCCCTTTCCCCGCTCACTAAACAAAATCCTAAACCAATACTAGATATAAAAATATCCCAGTCATTCAAGGAAAATGATCTAATTTTGAAAGTTGGGCTGAATTTCAGTAAGGAGTTTTAGTAAGGAAGAATAAGAGAGTTGGCTAACGAATTGTTTGAAGGATGAAGAAGAGAGTTGGCTAACAAATTGTTTGAAGGAAGAAGAAGAGAGCCAGTTAACGGATTGTTTGAAGGGAAAAACTTGGAAACAAATAATTAGGGCTTTAGGGGTATGAGTGTAATTTCAATATGTTTTGTATTTTTTATTTTTGTACAAAGGGGTAAGATAGTATTTTCACTGAATTCCAGCTTTAAACTTCCGAAAATGGTTATATTTGCACATACACTAACTATCTAGTGTTATATTTGCACTTTCAATTATCACAGAGTTTTATGTGCACTTTCATTAATTATGTAGGGTTATATATGCATTTCGCTTTTTTAATTTAAAAAAGTGAAAGTTTGAATAAAATTACATCATTATGAAGAAAAATACAGTTTAAGTGCTCGCTTTAGGTAAAATTACGTGTTTCGTTAATCTTCTTGCACCATAATGCTAAAAAGTTTTCAGATTATCGTGAAATGTTCTCGGCTAGTTCTTTTATCAGACATAACACATTTTGATTAAGTTAATGGACCCAACAACGGTTACCGAAATTTAAATACTGCAATTGACGATTGTTGAGATTAAATTAATTTCTTAAAATTTTAGCTTCTTCCATTATTTTCTCAACTACCTCCTCCATGTTACGAACACTACAAATCCAATCATACTAACTGTATTTTCTATTGTTCTTTCTTTATATATTATCTACTTCACAATGATGATATTGTCACCATCAGAAAGGTCGATTCAAAGTTGACTCACCAGAACATACTAATAAAATATGGGAATAAATTGATAATATTTCATTATTATGTGGGAATATTTTGGAAACAATTTACAAAATGAGAAACGAAATTTGTAATTCCATCTAAAAGTAGGTATCAACTCCTCATGATATGCAATTTCAAACTGCAATTCAATTATTTATTTAGTCATATATATTTTTAATTTTGATCATAAAATTGAATTGGTGTATCAATATTAATACTATTGAGTTATACCTAATTAGACTTGTTATACATGTATTTTTAAAATATTAAGTTTTCATAAAATTTAATTGTACTTAATAGAAAATATTAAGGATTAAACATTTTTTAAGTCAATAGTTGAAAGTCAAAATGCAGTTTGAAATGGAACAGAGGGAGTACTATTATTTTTCATTAAAATCTCCCCTAGAAGAAAATAATTTATCCGTCCCACCAATAACTTCCTACATTGTTGTTTGGTTCGTCCCACTAATAATTTCTCATTTCTAAACTTTTACATTTAGCTATAAATATGTGATCATAACTATTATTTTCATTTGATTTATGTGGGCTCATTGTTTTCACCCTTTAAAAAATGTCACATGTACTCGGGTTAAAGTTTGTGCAAAAAGTGATTAAGAAGTTATTAGTGGGATTGAGGGAATACATGTATGCGGAAATTACACTATGTCAATGCACATGTAAAAAAAACTATTTAATATACTGTTTATAAATAAAATGTATTTACCTTAAAAAATAACTTTTCACATTTAATTATAATTTCTCCTTTTAACATTCATTAGTTTATTAAATATTTAAAATTTCAAAACTTGGCAGTAAAGCAGTTTATAACCCAAATCAATGTACGAAACAACGAGGTCGAATTGCGCGTGAAAATATGTGTCAATTCGGATTATCGTGTCGAGATGAAAATGTATCGTGTTAAAACAGATCGGGTTGAAATGTGTTGATTTTTTTTATGTTGAGTCGGGTTGTTGTATAGGTTTGAAAACGTGTCAGTTTTTTCCTCGGGTGGAGTCGTGTCAGATCGAGTTACTATCGGATTGGGTTACTGTTTTGTAATTTTTATACTTGGGTTAGGTCGGGTCAGGTATGCCACTTATTTACCTTCTATACTGCATTTGTTAAATTACATACAAATTTTGGAATTTTAAAAATACTTTGTTTAATGGAAAAGTCTTGGGAAATACCATCTTTCCATAACCTTCTGGAAAGATGGGGTTTAATTAGAATAATAAAAGGTAAAAAGTATTAGTTGCAATATTAAAAATGTATTATGCAACGTGTAATAGGTATAAAGTTTATAACCCGATTCATGCAACCCGACAATTTTATCTTCATTTTTAAAATTTTCACTTTAAACCTTGGTATTTCCATGACTTATGGAAAGACTGTCTTTCAAGATAAGAACTCAAATAAGACAAAGTCTTGAGAAAAACCATCTTTCCATAGCCATAAGCTTATGGAAAGACATGATTTAATTATAATAATAAAAGGTAAAATGTGTTAGTTGCAATATTAAAATTTTATTATGCAACATGTAGTAGATATAAAGTTTATAACCCGATTCATGCAACCCACAAATTTTATCTTAATTTCTTCTAATTTACACTTTAAACCTTGATCTTTCCATGACTTATGAAAATACTGTCTTTCACGAGACATACTCATAAAATAAAAATTGGTAAATTGAACCTCCAAATTTAAAAATATATATACACGGAGGCATCGCGGATCATGCTGTTGTTGTCCAAGCGGTCAGTAGCGGAATACTTGTCATCATCTTGAAACGTGTGTTTCAAATTGTACTAGTGAGGAACCAAATGAATAGCATAGAAGCAAGCCCATGAATTGGCCCAATGTTCATTGGGCCTCAAAGTGAGGCTACGGCCGTTCATTTACCATAATGAAATGGGGAAAAGAAAATAATGTTTATATGAAGGCTAGTATTTGTTTAAAAAAATTAAATCACTCGTTGGGTGAGGGGATATTTTTAGGTCCCCAACATTAATAAAAGTAATAGATACAATCAATTTGAGGTCAAATGATCGAGGCAACGTTAGTTGACCTCCAAAATGAGAGAAAACTCGAACTAGAGTTTGAATTTATACATATATGATACAAAAGGATTAGAAGATGCATTTGCAAAGCTAGTAATCTCCACCCCACGTGTTAATTCCTAATTTTGGCCGTACATCTCCTAAATTTTTGAGAAAGCAGGATCCGAGATTTTATGCGCAGTTGATCATTTGGAGTGCTTGAAAAGAAGAAACAACACAGTTGCTTTGTTCTTCATGCAAGGCCTTTGATCTTCATGAATAAGTCTGGTACATCTGCTAACAAGTCCTCATTAATTTGGTTCTCTTGTGCTTCCAATAGTTGTATCCGCTACATTTGAGTCCACCTTTGGTTGTTGCACCAAGTTGTAGATGTACATGCTCAGAGGCGGATCCAGGATTTGAAGAGGAGGGGGCAAATTATACCCTTTTTTTGCACTTTATTGCATACAAGATAACTAATAATACTTAAAGAAAATATAAATATAAATTTCTTAGGTACTAATTGTATTTTTTAAAAAGTGGTGGGGCAAAGTCATAAATATTAAATTTTAGTACATAAAAATTATATAATTTTTTTGGGTGGCAATTGCCACCTTTGCCCGTTACTACATCCGCCACTGTACATGCTGACAGAGGAAGCAATCAGTAGAGTCCATTCAATTATATATCGACATTATAAGGCTAGGAATAGACAGCCTATCCAAATGTAGAAGTCCTTTTGTACTCTGATCGAGTTGATGGAAATTCAACATTCTACATTCACTTTTTATTATTATTTTGATAGCCTATCCGCTACCCTATTCCCTTCTCTAAATGTGTGCATGATCGGAGTGTTGCTTATTAGGCTGTTCAGTTTGTATGACAAATCGTAGCTAACCCAATGAGCTTTGTCAGGATTCTTTATGCACTCTATTACAAGCAAGCTATTAGTTTCAATTTCAACCCGATGACAATAAAAATCAGTTGTCATAATATGTACCTGCAGTACAACTAGCATTTCAGAATGTAAGGAAGAGATGGAGGCTTCAGATTTGATGCATGCTTGGAAGAGATAGAGGCTTCTCTTTTAACTCTAGTGTGGTGTCTACTTTTTTTAATGGGAAATATACAAATATAACCTTATATAATTGAAAAAAGTGCAGATATAACCCTGAAATAATTTGTAGTGCAAAAAAATCGCAACTACTTTACATAAGTGTAGATATAACCCTAAAGCCTATATTCCGGCATTGACTGGCCATTTCCGGCCATTGATCGACTAGAAATGACCAAAATACCCTACAACCTAAAACAAAAATTTGAAAAATAAAAAAGCCCATTGACCCACCACTATACTGCCCCCACCACCATTGCTCCACCACTTTCATCGCACCGCGCAGCCTCGCTGCCGCCGGACCTCGACACCATATTTCCAACCTCCAAATTTATATTTCCCTCTCCGACCTCAAATTTCTGCCGTTGTCCTCACCCCCGACGTCTGATTCTTCCGATGACCTCACCCCCGCCGTCGATGACCATCTTATAACATGCCAACCTCAGATCTTCCCCATGCCGACCACCTCATCACCAGTTATTGAGCACCACATCATTTCCGACCACCACCACCAACCTCTCACCCCATTGTCGTTGACCATCTCGTAAACACGCCAACCTCGTATATCCCCTCCCACCCTGCTGACCACCTCGTCACCACATTTTTTAGCGCCACATCACCGTTGACCACCACCAAACAACCCCTCTCCCCGTTTGCCACCCCTACAGCCCAACACCACCTTCACCACCATCTACCACCATTCTCAGTGTTGTTCAGCACCACCCCCTTTCCCCGATCACTAAAAAAACCCTAGACCGATATAAAATATAAAAAAAATCTCAATCATTCAAGGAAAATTATCTAATTTTGAAACCTAATTAGAAAGTTGGGCTGGATTTCAATAAGGAATTTCAATAAGAATAGAGTTGGCTAACGAATTGTTTGAAGGAAAAAACTTGGAAACAAAGAATTAGGGCTTTAGGGGAGTATGAATGTAATTTCAATGATTTTTGTATTTTTAATTTTTACATAGGGGTAAAAAAGTCCTTTCACTAAATTCTGGTCTTAAACTGTTGGAAATGGTTATATTTGCACATACACTAACTATCTAGGGTTATATTTACACTTTCAATTATCACGGAGTTATATGTACACTTTCGTGAATTATTTAGGGTTATATATGTACTTTTTTTTATTAAAAAAGAAGTGAAAGTTTGATAAAATTACATCATTGTGGAGAAACAATAGTTTAAATGCTCACTTTAGGTAAAATTACATATTTCGTTAATTTGTGTCATATCGGATATAACACATTTTGATTAAGTTAATGGACCCAACAACGGTTACCTAGATTTCAATATCACAATTAACAATTGTTGAGATTAAATTAATTTCTTAAAATTTTAGTTTCTTCCATTATTTTCTCAACTGTCTCTTGCATGTTATGAACACCACAAATCCAATCATACTAACTGCCTCTTCTATCGTCCTTACTTTCTATTCTCTACTTCACGGTGACAATACTATCACCATCAGAAAGGTCGATTCAAAATTGACTCACCAAAGCAAACTAATAAAATATGAGAATATTTCATTATCATGTGAGAATATTTTGAAAACAATTTATAAAAAGTGGAACGAGATCTTAGGGTGAGTTGATATTTGGTACAGCACAAATATGCGGTTGAATAGTTACAGTCGTACTCTCGCTGTCCAATTTCAAAATGTAATTTAACTATTTATTTAATCAAAACTTCTTTACTTTGACTATAAAATTGAATTGGTATATCAATAGTAATACTATTGTGTTATAAATGGTTAGATTTGCTATAATATATATTTTTAAAATTTTAAGTTTTCATGAAATTTAGTTGTGCTCAATAAAAATGATTTAGTTACGGATGGGTGGAGACAGAGAATGCTTTGTTAGTTAGAAAATATAAATATAAAAAATGATTATTTATTTTTAAAAGTATAAACATTACTTCCAGCTAGGTCAAAAGTAATACCCCTCTGTCATGTTTCTGTCTTACCACAAAAAAATTAATTTTTAGAGCAATTAAAATAATATAAAAATAGTTCATGAACAAGAAAATATTTCATTTTTTTTACATTCAAAATTTTGTCAAAAATAGACTAAGAAAATAATATATGGACGTCAAATAAAGCAGGTAGGACACAAATAGGGGGCGGAGGGAGTATTTAAGTTTGATTTTAAAAAATTGGGCAGCATTAATAAAAGGCTGTATTTCTTTTCTAAGTCTGAACGGAGGATTATTGGAGTAATAAAAATTTGGGCCTTCTATCTTCTTCGTCTTGTCGTATGCTCTTCATCTTATCCCATTGTATTATTCGTCTGCTCCTGCAATTCGACTCTAGTGATGACCGACATTATCATTCTCCCAATCTCTCAACTACTTGGACAACCAAGCATTTGAATCATTGCCAGGATGAAGATCTCACCAATTTTAATCAGCCAGTGTTAAAGGAGTGAGAATGAAAAATACTTCCATTAACACATAAATTTGGGAGGAGAAAGGGGGAGGGGGCACCGACTGAATCTCCTAGCTTCGCCACTGCTTAAAGGTATTCAGTGATATCCATCTTTATTGATTGACAATATTTTCTGAATTTTTGTCTTTAGTGCTATTATCATAATCAATACATATAGGATATCACCGAATAAATACTATAAGGTCCAAATTTATCTAGTTGACAATTTGTGGAAGTTATGCAAATATGGAATGATTGTGTTGAAACATCAAAGAATGAATGTTAGTGATATAAGGAATGTGGAGTTGTAATCCAAGAAGAAGAAGAGATATTTTGTTCACAATGCTTTGATTGGAGAATATATCAATTCCTATATTTATGAGATTGTATTAGATTATGGAATTGAAATATTCGGTTATGGTAAAGATGTGGACGAGATATTAATGATTCATATCTCCAAGGGATTTGATTAAAATCAGAGTTTGAAATGGAGAAGGAAGTATTCACGCACTGCAGAACTTACCATGTTGGAACATACGCAGAAAGCAGGATTTGCGGCAGATTTGCGAAATAAATATTGCAGAGAATTTGATTTATGGTAATTGGTGATTCTGCAATATTTGAGTTATGGAAGCATTATGGAATTATGGAAGAATCCCTATATTTATGGAATTGGAATTAAAGAATAATTATGGGATATTTGAGCTAAGGTAAATTCCTTTATTTAAGCGATTTGGATATGCTTCAAGAAACAGATTTGGAATAGAAATATTATGGAGATAATCATGGATATTCTAATCTGCAATGGACTATAAATAGGGACATTTATACGGCTTCATATACATGGGAATTAAAAGAGTAAAATATGCATTCAGATTTTCTATCATTCGAGGAGTGCCAGAGCCAAATCTGACCATGTTCCAACATACCCGACATGTGTGCTAAATTTCAGAACGTATGCCTTAATTCCTTGGGGGGAAAAGATCCAACGTCGATGAGTTTCGAGGCCAGAGGGAGTCTGATCAAGGCAGATCGGTAGCAAGGGGAGCTTGCAAAATTCCCGTCTAGAATTAGAAAAGATAAGTATAGTTGTGTGGTGTACTTTGTACTATATCTTTCTGATTTGTGGATTTATTTTGAACTGGGCCAGGTTGCGCAGACGTAGGTGGATTTCACCGAACTGCGTAACCAAGTTGTGTGTCTTACGTGTATTATTTAATTACGTACTTGGTTAGGTTAAGACTATGTTGGAACATAATAGGTTTGATAGTTAATCCATAACGGTAAAACTAGTTTTCAATTGGCATCAGAGCTTGGTCACTTACGTTCTACCTTGGTTGTGTCAAGGGAAGTGAAGATCCGGTTTTACCATGGTGATGAAGGAAGGAGCTTCGGTTTCTCGACCACCTCTGCTCGAAGGATCAAACTACAGCTACTGGAAGGCTCGCATGAGGGTGTTTATAAATTCTCTGGATGAACTTGCATGGTATTTTGTTGAGAACGAGTGGAATCCTCCCACTGAAGCTGAATCAACGAGTTCTAAGGAGAAAGAAGGAGAATCAAGTTCATCGAGTCAAGCTCTTAAAGTTAAATCAAGTTGGACTCCAGATGAATTGAAGGCTTCACTTGCAAATTCCAAAGCCTTGAATGCGATCTTCACAGCAGTCGATGAAAATCAGTTTAAACTGATCTCTACATGTCATCAAACTAAAAAGGCATGGGATATCTTGCAGACTGTGCATGAAGGAACTAGTCGAGTTCGTGAATCCAAACTTCATATGTTGGCATCCAAGTTCGAAGAATTGAAGATGGGTGAGAATGATATGATTGCCACATTTAATGGAAAACTCAGAGACATATCCAACATGGCTTACCAATTGAGCAAGGTTTATAAGGAATCGAAATTGGTGAAGAAAACATTGAGATCTCTTCCTAATAGATTTGCCATGAAGGTTGCAGCAATTGAAGAAGCAAGAGATGTATCGAAGATGTCCTTGGATTAGTTGATGGGTTCATTGCAAACTTATGAGATGAACATGGAACCGCCTGTAAAGAATAATCACAAGGAGTTGACATTTAAAGCATCTTTGTCACGAGATGATAATAATTTAGATAATGAGGATGACAACGAAGAAATTGCTCTCATCACAAAGAATTTTTCAAGAATGTTGAAGAAGACTGTAAACAAGAAACCACAAGAGAGGTCTGGAGGAAATAGACCGAGTAGACAAAATTTCGGTAAGAATCGTGGTAACCGCATGGAGCAAGGAAATCAGCCAGTCTCAAAAAATCCTAATGGAGAAGCAAAGCAACAAGGAAGAATTCAGTGTAGAGAGTGCGGAGGATAAGGACACATTCAATCTGAATGCGCAAATACACGGAAGAAACAAGGAAGGTCGTATGTTACTTCATGGAGTGAAGATGAAGAAGATGAAGATGAACTTACCGGCAATTATGTGGCATTTGGAGCAAAAATGCGTGAAGACGGAGCATGTTCCAACACAGTCAGTGTTGTATGTTCCAACACAGTCCGAGAAGTATGTTCCAACACAGGCAGCGCTGTAGGTTTCAACATAGAACCGGTATGTTCCAACATACGTTCCTTTAAAGTTTCAAGCGATGAAGATGATCAATCTGTGAGCACTGAAGACATATATACATCATACGAACAAATGTATGAGATGTGGTTGAAGGTGGCAGAAGCAAACAAATCTTTGAAGAAAGAGAAAAATCAGCTTGTCGAAGAGAAGAAGGATTTGGTTTTCAAAGTGAAAAACTTTCGAATGAAGTTGGGAATTTAAATGTGAAGTTGAATACTATGACTGAACGGGCTGAATTGGTTGAAGCAACAATTTGAAAAATGAACTATGGAAAGAAAAAATTGGACGACATTCTGACTATGGGAAAATCTTTTGGAGATAGACAAGGAATTAGACATGGAAAATCAACATCCGATTTGGGAAATTTTAAGAAGGAGGTTCGAGATTTGAAGAAGAAAGTAATGAAGGCTCATGTTCGAAACCTCTTCTGTGTGGTTATTGTCTATTTCAAGGTCATTTCGAGGACGGTACCTCAAATTGTTGAGAGACATTATGAACGAACGTCAGCTGTCAGCATGGTCCAACATAGATAGCAACCAGAGGTCAAGAATGGTTCGAAAGGTATGGATCCCTAAACGCATGAACACTTGTTTTGTTGCTCATACTTCACTTCTTGCACATTCTAAAGACTCGTGGTACTTTGATAGTGGGTGTTCTTGTCACATGACTGGAAACAGGGCCGGTCCAACGCATTTTGGGGCCCCGTGCCAAAATTTTATTTTGGGCCCCTATATTAAGAAAATTGGAGGGTGAGTTCACAAAATTTGATATTATGAATTTATCCTTTTTCAATGTTATGGACGGTTTCGTTTCACTTTTTTTCTCTTATTATAAATCACTTGTGAACTAATTGCAACATCAATTAAAAACAAAGGAAATAGGATAGAACATCAATTGAACAACGTGATAGTGATTAACGGTCAAACATGAAATTGAATTTAGAAAGAGAAAATAGAATGAGTGGATGAAATTGAATGAATTTTTCCATAAAAGGAAAGTGTGTCAAATTCACAAGAACAACCAAAAAAGGAAAGTGTGCCACATCCAATAAAATGGAGGGAGTATGATAATTTAATACAAAAATTTAATCTGATTGGGGGAAGGATGTCACTCCCTCGACACGAAAAAAAAAGAAAAAATACCATAATTTCTAAGTTTGTTGTTAGTGCATGGCATTCATTATTTTCGTTTGTTGTGTAATTACGTGATTCATGGTGTTAATTACAGAGCATATATGCATAAACTACTCCCACAGCTGTTAACGGAAAGGTATAAAGAGAGGGGAGATGATGTGATAAGATTAAGATTAGAGTTAATTGTGGATCTAAATCTATTCTTTCCATAACCAATAATGATAAGATTAAATGCTAAAATAAATGCTGATCTCAATGGATCAAATGAAAAAGAGGCCCAATTGCATAGAAAACTTAAATATTAAATATCTTTAAACAAAATCAAAAATAAAAACATACATATATAATACCTTATAAAAATATTTTGGGCCCCTAACTTACCTGGGCCCTGGGTCGTGGCACTGGTTGCCCTATGCCTGGGCCGGCCCTGACTGGAAATCAAGAGTTCTTAACAAAGATTAAACCATATGATGGAGGTTCGGTTACCTTTGGTGATGGGAAGAAGAGTCGAGTTAT
>JAULKK010276912.1:0-14841 GCA_032355705.1 Rubia peregrina
TAATAAATTTCACATTCAATTTATTTTGGGTGGATAAATTTATTTAGATTAAATGTTAATGGTAAAATTAATGAGTAAGATAGAGAAAATCAAGTGGATTCCATGAATAGTGCAGAGTGGTCTCTTACCACTGTGGAGGCAAAAAAATGTGGTCTCTTAGGGTGAGTGAGAAGAGAGATTGAGAAAAATAATATATTTAATTGATAAGAGATCGCTAACGGTCTCTACCACTGCAGATTGTCTTATCATGAATATCTGACAAAGTGTCGGGTGTGGGGGCAGACCTACCTGAGATGATGAAGACATACACATGCAAATATGGTACCACACGACTCTTCATATTTCATCATAGGGAAATACTCCTATCTAAATCTCGAGATTTTTTGCCAATCAAATTTTAACCACATATTTAGATAATATATGAATAATAATATAATCGTATAAGACATTGTTAGATTCGTCGTAATATGTAGTTTCTAAATATTAATTATTTATATGTCGTTATTATGTATAATTGCACATATATATACAGCCAAACATGTTTATTGAAAATCTAGAAAAATGTTAGAATATGACTTGAATCTCAATCATTTTCTGTTTTAAATTTATTATTTGGTTATTCCAATTCTGTTTAGGACTAGGGTTAGGATAGTCCTATTCCATTCCGGTTTAGGATTTTGTAGTTTGGGAGATCTATATAAACTCTCATATGAGTTTGTAATGTGTGAGATTGAAGACATCTGCTTTGGTATGAGAATTCTTCATTCTGAGTTTGTTAATAAAATCAGTTTATGTTTTGTAGACATAGCTAACACATTATTAGTGAATCACGTAAAATTCTCCATATTTTTATTTAATTCTTTATTCGTTAATTACGTCTGTCATTAAAAAAAATGTAAATTTGAGTGGGATAAATTAGTAGTTCAGAATTGATGGATACATGTGTTCATGGCTCGGAAAAACTTGAAATTTGGATGAGGCTGGGTGGTCCAATATTTTTTGCATGTATGGATGATGGATCCAAGAATATACATACTTCGGAATGAGTGCACCGTTGTCCTAACGATGTGATTTTGCCAAATGTGATCGAGATTTTGTCTCTTCTTTTTGGTCCGAATAACTGAAAAATGTTACTCTATTTGTCCAGTTGATTATGCACACTTTCTTTTAGCCGTCTCAGGTAATTTCGTACACTTTTCTTTTTAAGTAATATATAACCTCTTAAAAGACATACTTACCTTACACAATTGAAATTTTACGTCATAAACCCACCCACCCATTTTCTTCTTTCATCTTCCCAAACACACCCTCCGCCCCACTTATTTCTCTCCCTAAAATTTGTTCATCTTCTCCATCCCTGGCTGCCCCCATCTGCGATCCTCTCTCATCTAAATTTGTTCATCTTCTCCATCCCTAACTACCCCCATCTACGACCGGAGAGAGGAGGAGGCGGTGAAGCGAGGCGACACGGAGGAGAGGCAGATGAGAGACGGAGGAGAGAAGAGGCGATGCGGAGGAGCGAGGTGCGGCGGAGGAGAGGTGAGACGGAGGAGAGGTGAGACGGAGTTGAGGCGGGGGAGCGGCGAAGGAGGTGACAAATCTAGGGAGGAAGAATACCAGATGGTGAAGGAAGAAGGTGCAGGGAGTCAGTGAGGTGGCGAGAGGCAGAGATGAGGTCCGGGGAGGCGGAGAGGAGGCGACTGGAGGCGTAGGGTTTTCAGAGTTTGAAATGTAGAATACATGGGCATTTTTATCTTTTCACATGTCCAAAACTTTGACACATGCTTTTTCTTTCTATAGAATGCGCTGGGACAGAGGAAGTAGTGGATTCAGTATAAAAAATCTCTTACTTTCATGTTTAAATACAACTTGCTACATATTTAACTTGTGATTAAATGTAACATGGAAAAATTGATCAACAAGAGTGCAGTTTATATTGTGATGAAAAGAGTTTATTATTTTTTCATGGGTATTATGCAAATATAACCCTATATAATGAAGAAAGTGCAGATATAACCCTCAGTTAATTTTTAGTGCAGATATAACCCTGCCTATTGAATGAAAGTGCAAATATAACCCTGTGATGCCATTTCCGGCGTTGATTGACTTTTTCCGGCAGTTGACCGACTTGTAAAGACCATATTACCCTTGGAAAAAATTAATCCCAGAAAATTAAATTAAATTACAGGGTTTAAATTAAATTAAAACCACCACCACCACCAACCCTCCTCCGGCGAAACACCGCCGC
Source organism: Rubia peregrina (assembly GCA_032355705.1). Classification (NCBI taxonomy): domain Eukaryota; kingdom Viridiplantae; phylum Streptophyta; class Magnoliopsida; order Gentianales; family Rubiaceae; genus Rubia; species Rubia peregrina. The sequence goes on from JAULKK010276912.1 coordinate 2,249, forward strand.
CGCCGGAACCATCAAACCCAGAAACCGCCCGCCATCACCGCGCCGGCGAATCCTCGCCGCCCCTTCGCTGCCAAGCTCTCCACCTCCCCTCTTCTCCTCTCGCTCCACCATCGCGCACCAAGCTTCTGGTTATAACCCTTTGATTCTCGCTCCACCATCGCCGCCAAGCTTCGGAGCTCCTACTTGCCGGCGAATCGAAAACCCTAGTATTCGCCACCATCGACCCGCCTCCGCCACCGTCACTTCGATTTGCGCACAGCCTCTGCCACCATCGACCCACCTCCGCCACCGTCGATTCGCGCACAGCCTCCGCCAGTTCGAGCTCGAGCGCACAGCGACACGCCTCCACCACCACCCTTCATCTCGCCCCTGTCGTCTCCCCCTCTTCTCACTTAACCCTAGCGCCGCTCTGCCAAGCGCTGAGAATTGAGAGAATCGGGTGAGAGTGATGAAGAAGGTGAAATCGGGAAGAAGAAGGTGAAATTGGGTGAGAGTGATGAAGAAGATGACCAGCCAATTTTTTTGTTTTGTTTTGTTTTATTTTTAAGACCAGGGGTAAATTGGACTTTTCACCAAATTCCGGCGTCCAATAGCCTGAAAAGGTTATATTTGCACTTTATCTCATTATGTAGGGTTATATTTGCACTTTCAAACATTGCAGGGTTATATCTGCACTTTCGTCAATTATGTAGGGGTATATATGGACTTTGCTCTTCTTCTTTTTGTTGCTGTTTTTGTAGTCACACACGTTTTTTTGCAAGATCCATAGCTTTCAAGATCAAGGTTGTAAACCTATATTGCCCCTTTAGTCACTTTTGTGATTTTGTTATTTGTACTTTGACAAGGTCTGTAGCTTGTCATGTTTCGATTGTACAAATTTATTTGTTCACGATTGTAAGATGTTATATTTGGTTTTCTCTGAGATGTGCCATGGTTTGCTACCTTTTGATGGTGTTCCTATGGATTTTGCATAAATGAAAGTGAACAGTACTATGGGTGATTTGCTCCAAAACACATTTTCCAATATTGAATATATACGGTCGCGGAGATATTGCGTTCGAAAAGAAACGATGACGCTAATAATGAAAATGCCGCCAATGATCATATCATGGCACCTATACAATGGATATTTTTTTAACACCTACTAAGGGATAGCTAAACATAGAACTTCCTTAAGTTGATCACATGCCAAGTGTTCGGGACGCGACTTCCATCCATCCTTTCTAGCTCGTAGCAGTTAGATCGGTGAGCTTTCATTTCCTTGTAATGGCCTTCCCACTTTGGGCATATTTTTCCTTTTTCTTCTACCACACTTGTCTCATTGTTTCTTAGAACGAGATCTCCATCTCAAAACTGTATCTTCTTGACTTTTGTGCACGAGATATCTTATAACGAGATATCCACACTTCTCATTATATGCATGAGCCACCTTCTCATTTTAATTTACCTTTGTGATAATTACATGTTGCCTTTTCTCTTCAACTTCATACAGATCCAATCTCATCATTTCAGGATTATCTTCTTCGTTGTATTTTTCCACTCTAAGGCTTGAGTTCCTGATTTCAATTGGTATTACTGCTTCATGACCGTAAACTATCTATACTGTGTTTCTCTAGTGGGTTCTTGTACTATTGTTCTGTAAAACCATAACGCGTTGGTATCTCATTTACCCATCTGGTTCGCTTTCCTTCCAATCGTTTTTTCAATAGTTACCTTCACTTGGCCATTAGCTTGGGGATGAGCTACATATGTGAATTTCTGTTTGATCTATAATTTTGAGCACCACTTAGTGAAGGTTACACTTGTGAATTGTGTACCATTATCTTTCACAATAGTTTGAGGTACACCAAACCAACAAATTATGTTTTGCCAAAAAAACTTTCTTGCTGCTTCTACCGTGGCTCTTTCCAATGGCTTCACTTTTACCCACTTCGTGAAGTAGTCATTCACTACGATTAGAAACTTTGCATTATCGAGTCCTTTAGGTAAAGTTTGAACTAAATCGATTCCCCATTTATTGAATGACAAGGCTCCATGTATCTCTGTTAGAGTAGCATGTGGCTTATGCGATACTGACGCATTAATTTGGAAGCTTTTGCAATTTAGCATGAAATTGTGCGCATCGTTGAACTTTGTTGGCCAATAATACCCTGCTCAAATTATCTTCTTCGTAATTGTTCGAGATCCTTGATGTGTCCCACATAGTTCCTCATTAATTTATTTCATGCTTTCGTTTGCTTAGGATGATCCCGACACTTTATCCGTGGAGATAGGAAACTTTTTTGTATAAGATTACCCTCTCATAGACGTAGTTGTGTGATCTTAATTCCAACTTCCTGGTCTGTATTTTGTCTGTTGGCAGTTTTCCTATTTCAAAGTTGTCCCTTAACGGTGTTATCCAGTTCATTTCTTCAGTCTGGACCGTTAACACAGTTTTGGTAACTGTACTTCGGACTAGTATGACCTTTACATTCATATTGTTCTGTCTCAGGAACGAATCAAAGCTAGCCATCACCAACTTATTTAATGTGTTTGCCTTTGTATTTTTTCTCCTTGGTACGTGTTGAATGTCAAAGTATTCAAGCTGGCCTATGAGCTAGCAACTCTCCTTAAATACTTTTTCAACTGCTCCTCTCACACCTCATAATCTTCACGCACATTGTAGACTACTATCTGTGAATCACTAAAGCATTTAACGCTTTTAACCTTCATCCTAATTGTAAATTCCAACTCATGTGTCACCGCTTTGTATTCAGCTTCATTTTTTGTGAGTGGGAAATAAAAATAGAGCGAGTATCTGTGTTCTCCCCCATCTAGATTTACTTGTAGCAATCCAGCACCACAACCTTTTTGCCAGATGGCCCATCAACGAACTATTTCCATGCGATGTTTTCGCACTTTGATTTTCCTTTGTCAACTCTAATATTTTCTAGTGTACATGCCTCTTGTGCGTCTGTGTTTGTCATTTCTGCGATGAAATCTGCTAAGGCTTGTGCCTTGATTGCAGTTCACGGTTGAAACTTGATCTCATACAGTACCAATTCCAGCGCCTATTTTGTTATTTTGTCAAATGATTCTGGCTTGCTCAAGATATTATTTATTGGGTAGTCAGTATACACAATTATGTTGTTACATTGAAAATAGCTTTGTAGCCTCCTTGCTGAGTAGACTAATGCAAGAGTTATTGCGTTAACTTTCAATCGGCAAGTATACCCTTTTTACACTTTGAAGTATCTTACTGATGTAGTATACCAGTGCTTGTAATTTCCCTTCTTGATACATGAAGACCGAACTCACTACCTTTCTTGAAATTTTAAGATACAAGTATAGAGTTTCTCCTAGCATTGGTGACTTTAGCATTGGCAAATCTTGGAGCTGTTCTTTCAATGACTCATACACTTTATGACTTTCCTCATTCCAGCTGAACTTCTTGGCCTTTTTAAGGATGTCGAACAGTGGAAAATGTTTTCCACAGCTTTCGAGATAAACCTGCTAAGTGATGCTAGGGATTCCACCAACACCTGCACTTCTTTGACTATTTGCGGTTGACGGAGGTTGACTATTGCTTGTATCTTTTCTGGGTTAACTTCAATTCCTTTCGAGCCACCCACTCCAATTATGCAATGCTTGGGGTTCAGTTTCATGCCAATTGCGCTTAATGTATCCACGATTTCTTCCAAGTCCTGTGCGAATAGACACAACCTTTTGCTTTTGATCACCATGTCGTCAACATATGCTTCAATATTTCATCTGATTTGATTGCAAAATGTTGTGTCAACTACTCTTTGATATGTGGCGCTAGCATTCTTTAGGCCGAATGACATCTTCACGTAGTAAAACACTCCAAAGCTTGTTGTGAAAGCTTTCTTTTTTGCATCTTCTGGATTCATCAGTATCATGTGGCATCAATTGTATACATCCAAGAATTCTAGGGCTTCCTATCCTGATATCGCTTCCACCAACAGGTCAATTTTAGGTAACGGATAGCAGTCTTTTAGCCATGCTTTGTTCAGGTCGGTGAATTCTATACACATTCTCCACCATGCATCTTACTTTCTTACCATCACAGGGTTTACCAACCACTTTGGATAATTTACTTCCTTTAGAATACCGACAAGAAGTAATGCTCTAACCGTATCTTCGACCACTTTCTGTCTATCGCTAGCAAAACTTCATTGGTTTTGATTAATTGGATTGATTGAATGGTTGATATTTAGGGAGCGGGTAGCTATGTCTGGTTTGACTCCTCTCACATTCTGCATAGTCCATGCAAATGTATCTTTGTGACTTCGTAGAATTTTCATCACTTTTTCCTTCACTTCGCTTGGAATATTTTTTCCAATCTTGACACATTTGGAAGTGTCCACGTTATCTAAAATGAAAACTTTGGTATCCTTTCCGTGATCAACTTGAGGTTTTGTTAGCTCGAGTAAGCTGTGATCCGAGATGGTGTTGACCATTTTTGTTTGCTCAGTATTTTTTCCTACTTTCATTGAGATAACCATGCACTGCCTAGTTGTTTATTGATTTCCTCTTATCGTTGTGATTCACGTTAGAGTCGGAAATTTCATCACCAAGTGATATGGGAACCATATCGCTTTCAATCTCTTTATCTAGGGCCTACCAATGATGGCGTTGAATGGGCTTTGTGCGTCCATGACAGCAAAGTCACTTATGATGGTGCAATTTTAGTCAATTTTTAACTATGGTAACTAGAAGTTGTATGTTACCCAAAGGTGTCTCTGCTTGTCTAGTAAAGCCGACGAGAGAGGGTGTAAACCCCTTCAAATCAGTCCGCTTGAGTCCAAGTTTATCAAAGCAATCAACGTATGGAATTTTGATTGCGCTTCCGTCTTCAACAAATACCTTGTGGACTGTGGCGTTTCCAATCTTAGCTATAATGACCATCGGGTAATTATGAGCCGAAGCGTTGGGAACTGCATCATTTAGCTGAACTTTATCGTCTCATCGGAGAAAGGTCTTTTTCAGTTGGTTCATGTGGTGGAGTATCTTGCCTTAGGTTTCTAGCCATTATTAGATAGAGCTTTTGTTGATCCATGAATCGATAGAATTACTTTTTCTGGGCCATCGTTCACCAAGTCATCTTTGTATCCTACCACTGCTGTCATTTTTATATTCTTATTCTGCGTATTTGTTGTGCCTTGGTTCTTCGCCATGGAATTTCCTGCTTTGTTAGTTTCGCTAGCTATAACGGTTTCCCCCGTCCTCTTTTTTGTACTGACTTAACTGACCATTTCACAAATTCTCCTCTATTTGCCTTTTCAAGTCTCTACCATATTTGATGTCGTGTCCATGGTCCTTGTGGAAATTGCCATAGTATTCCCTTGACCATTTGTCAAGTTATGTTATCATAGACATAGGTTCGTAAAACAACTCCTTGTTCTCTTGTTTGATTTCCTTTCAAGACTTCGTTAATGGTGTTTCGGGAAATGATGCCATATGTACCCCTGAATATTTTCCTTTGAAAGGGATATTCCCTCCTCCCTTTTCACAAAGGCTCTCTACGGATCTTCCCTTATTGTTTTTTACCTCGCTCGCTCTCTATTCTGCCATTATTTACTTCTTCAGTCCACATGTGCTTTTCAACCATTTTCTGTAATTCTCTTGAGTTCTCGGACATGTTCTTAGTGAGTTCTTTGTAAATATATCCCTATCGCATACCCCCCGTGAATGCACCTAGTGACGATTGGAACGATAGATCGCGCACTTTCAAATTTTATGTGACGAACCTATTATGGTAGTCTGTCAGGCTTTCATCACTTCGCTGGGAAATGTTGTTTAAGTCCGCTCTTGTTAAATTTCTACTTCAGATAGAAGCTCCCTAAAAACAAGTCTGATAGCTATGCCCAAGCCTGAATACTTCCACTTAGTAGGTTGTCATACCATGTAAGCGTTGTTCCAGACAAGAAAATAGGAAAATCTTTGCATACCAATTCAATTTCCGCATCAAGAAATCGCATAGTGTTGCGATAGGAATGTTATAATTCATTGATGTCTGTTGTCCAATCATAGATTTTCACATGCAGCGGCAATATGAATATTTTGAAATTTTGATATCACGAAGATGCGGTGCTAGTGGTGACCGGTCTGTATCATCTTCTGCCACTATATTCATTAACTCCTCAGTGTAATTAAGGTTTTCATGCATCTGACTCAATTTTTTTATTCGGAGGTTTTGGCTTTACAGTGGCAAGAAACTGGTTATACATGTGTTCCCTATTTGCTTCCAAGAAAGTTGCGAAAGCTTTCCTCTCATTTTCTTGATTTTTATTGGGAGATTCAGCTTCCTCCTCATCTTCATCTGTATCTTCTTCGTTGTGCTCCTGTTCTCAGCTAGGAATGTATCTTGATCCCAACTGGGTTGCATATTCTGGTTACGCGTAGCTGTTCGTTCCTGTGTATGATGATTCTGGCTTCTCCTACTTTTGGTAAAAATCATGGTTATCCTAAAGGGAATGAAGGATGAAAATTTTATTCACCCTCATAGACAGTGCCAATGATGTGGCATTTTTGGTCATACGAGGTGGCTGGTAATCACTGTACTGGAAGTACGAACCTGCAAGAAAGGTCTCGAAAATGAGTTCAGGGAAAGAGCTCCGACGATCAAGTCAGTTCCTTCCTCTAGAGAATTGGTCTTTCTCAATTAGTGCTACTTACCTTAACCAGTGTTGATCTCCTTGTATTTATGGTGGACCGCAATCATAGCTCAGATTGGCTAGGGTTTTATATCGTGGGTTGCATCATGGTTGCTATAGGCTCTGTTTAGCAGAGTTGTGCTTATAAGCAAAGCTGGCTCATTTTGAAAGCAGAGGGAGGCCAGCTTCTGCTTTTACCCCAAAATATCTTCTGCTTTTCCCCCAAAATATCTTCTGCCTTAAAATAAGCTGTTTTTTAGCACTTTACCTAACACTAAAAAGTATTTTACTTATAAGCACAACAGCATAAAAAGCTCTGTCAAACAGAGCCATAATCCCCTTTCATAGTTTTGCCTTGGGAGTGGCTCTGTTTTTCCCGGTTCGTGACTGAGTCTCTTGGACATGGCTCCGCTTTCCCCGGTTTGTGGCTGAGTCATGGGCTGGGCCTAAAGGCCAATAGCTTTTAGTTTGTGGGCAAGGTATACACCACATATTTTTATCTGTTGCAGTAATTCATGGTTAGGAACTTCATCAAATTGACGTCCATAATGCTTTTCTACATGGTGATCTTCATGGAAAAAATTCATGCGCCCTCCTTTGGGTTATCCTATGCCCCTTGGCCTCGTTTGTCAAGTTCATAAATCTCTTTACAGTAGAAGCTCCTCGCAACTAGTTTGCAAAGTTGGCAATTGCTCTACGCATATTTTGATTTGTTCAGAATAAGGGAGATTACTCTCTTTTCTTTTTTCCATGGTTCGATTACTTTGAAAATGCTTTTCTATATGGATGACTTGGTGATTGCTGGTAGTTCTTTGTCACTAATCTCTAAATTCAAGAAATACTTTAGCTCTTTTTTTGACATGAAGGATCTTGGTGCACTTAAGTATTTGAGCATAAAGATTTCTAGAAGACCGGATGTGATGTTTCTTTCAGAGCGGAAATATGTCTATGACATTTTATTAGACACTGATTTATTGGTTGCTAAATTGATTGATTTTCCGATAGAGCAACAACGTGATCTAGCACGTGTAGAAAAGCCTCTTTATGATGATCCTGAGCAGTATCGGTGCCTTGTTGGTCATCTTATTTACCTCACCATTACACTCCTGAGCTTAGTTATTCGGTTCATATGCTTGCCTGTTTATGAAGTCTCTTTGTGTTCCTCACTGGCAAGCTGCTCTTCGAGTTCTACAAACACTTGAAGAGTCATCCTGGTCAAGGTTTATTTCTCGCTTCATGAAGTTCTTTACAGCTGACTACTTTTTGTGACTCTGACTAGGGTGCTTGTCCCATTACATGGCGTTCTCATTTTGGGTAATTTGTGATGTTATTTTATTCTCAGGTTTCATAGAAGACCAAAAAGAAATCTACAATTTCTCATTCTTCTACTGAAATGGGATATAGTGCAATGGCAGTCACTTATTGTGAGTTATCACTACCACAGAGACACTCCTCTAGCACCGATTTTTTGCCACTGATTTTTGAAAATCAATTCCCCAAATAAATTAGCACTGGTTTTTTTTAAAATTAACACCAATTTTTGAAAATCGGCATTAAACAAGCACCATTTCTTTTTGGAAAATGGTGTTAATTTTTAAAAATAATTGGTGCTAATTTAACACCGGTTTTTAAAAACCGGTGCTAAAATTTTTAAAATTCAATCTTTTTGCCAAAAATTTCAAAATAATCGCCAATTTGTTTTTAAAAATTTGGCCCAAAAATTTATTAAAAATCGGTGCTAATTTAACACCGGTTTTCAAAAAACTGATGCTAAATTTTTTAAAATTCAATCTTCCCGCCCAAAATTTCAAAAAAAATCTAAAGATTTTATTAACTTAGGCTTGAAGCTTTAAAATCTTTGCTAAAGTGGAAATTACTTAGACAGTGAATACCGAATTTTGAACCCAGAAGGAAGCTTCGGTACATCAATGATATGATTGTAGGTCTGTAATAATTGTAGTCGATCCTAACAATGTGACATTAGTTTTGCATTTGTTGATTGGAATTTTTTTGTTCTAGTTATGTTTGTTTTGGTAAGATTATAACTACGTTGTTTCACAAGAAAGAAAATGAGTGGTCTTCTATCTCTTTAGTTTAATAACATTGGATTCTTGTACTTTTCAGATTCTCACTGGCCATTAGGATAATGCAGAATTTGCACTGGCCATGTGCCCAACTGAGCTCTTCGTCCTCTCCGGAGGTTTGATATCGAACGCTCTAAATGTTTTTCCTCATTTTTAAAATTTGTCATTCGCTTTGACTCCCTTACTATTCTCTTTCTTGATGCTTTTACGGCATAGGTGAGTCTCACCCTATCTAGTTGTTAACTAATAAATATGTTTAGTCATTTGGGATAGTTATGTTAGTCACATAGATTATTAATTTTGTGTCATACATTTTTTTGTTATATTTCTATATTCTCTATTTTGTGAACTTAATAATATTATTAAATTAATACCCTACTAAATTATTAATTTTAGGTTTTTTCCCTTCTCTGGACGTAGCTGCGCGCAGTTGCTTATAGAGGAAGGACATTTCCCTTCCTCTGAACGCAGCTGTGCGCAACTGCTTACAAAGGAAGAGCATTTTTTTTTGTAATCCTTGAATATGTTTGGCAGTGCTAAATTAACACCGGTTTTTGAGAACCAGTGCCAACAAAAATCCGGTTTCAAAAACCGGTGCTAAATTAGCACCGATTTTTAAAAACGGTGAAAACATTTCACCCCCTACATAGTCACCGGTTTTTTGGTACCCAAAAAACCGGTGCTAGAAGGTCATTCATGTGATATTGTATTGTGGTTTTAAACATTGTTTCGGGACTTAGATGTTGTCCATTCTGCCCCCTATGCGCTTGTTTTGCGACAGTCAAGTTGTTCTTCATATTGCGGTCAATCCTATTTTCCATGAACGTACGAAGCACATTGAGGTTGATTGTCATTTCGTCCGCGATCTTATACAATCTGGTACTATTGTCACTCACCATATCCGCACTCCTAATCAGCCTGCAGATTTGTTCACGAAAGCTCTCAAACGTATTCAGTTTCGGTTAGTACTTGGCAAGTTGGACATTATTGATCTCCATTCTCCAATATGAGGGGAGTAATAAGGAAAAGCAACATTATGTGAATACTACTTTCGCATAGAATAGAAACAAATTCCTTTTCTGTATAGATATCTTGTATCTCTATATATTGCAACTCAAATTAGGAATACAATCACAATATTACATCCTTATTTTTTGTGGTATGAATAAATGGCATGATGGATTCAAGTTTAAATCCCAAGAGGCAGAATACCAAACAATCCATGCATGAAATAGAATCCGAGGAGGCAGTATAAAATATCATATAAAAACGTATTGCTAGCTTACTAGTACTATGTACCAAGGCGCATGAGAAAACACCCTCATAATTTTGTCCATACTTTCTTTGGATTTCATGCCAAGCAATATCCAGGTAACATTAAATATGGTTCTGGGATCTGCTGTTAATTTGTTTCTTGGTTTTGGATTCTTTCTTTACCATCTTCAATATACGCATGACAATTCAATCTTTTCATTTCACTTTTATCTCACCTTTTTCCCTTTTAATTTGGCATGCATTGGTCCACTATTATGACTTACTACAAGCACACTCACAAAAGAGTAACTTAGAAGAAACACAAACAAGTGGTCACTTTCATGTTTGTCTCTCTATTGGTTACACCATGTTTTTCCATGGCCCAACCCAACCAAAAATTTCAATTAAATATTATATCTCTCATCCACCTACATAACCTTTCATCCAACCAATTTATTTATTTTTTTAGAGGTTTATCAATGACCTAACTCAATCAAAAAAATTAACTTTTTAAATATTATTGTAATATCAAATATAAATATTATATTTTAAATTATTACTTATTAATTAAATGTTGTAATAATTAAATAATAATATTTTTGAATTTATTAAGTAAATTTTAGATAATTAGAAATATAATAGTTTAGCCATGGAAAAAAGTTCATTTGCAACACTTCAATTTTAAATTTTGTTGAGACAGAATTTCGAATTATTTTGATCCATGAAAGAAATTAGTATTAGTGTTAATCCTATTGATAAAAGATTAACACTAATTACAAAAATGGAGAGAGTATTTTTAAGTAGGGAGAAGAGAAATATTGAGTTGTGCATTGAACAATGACAATACTAGTCTTTATTTATAGAGAATGAAAAATGTCATTTTCTACAATTAAATTTATTAGAAAAATATTTTTAAAAAGAATATAAAATCAGATATATAGATGAGGAGATAAAATAATTAGATTGGATTAGATTTAGTATATTTTTAACCAATAGGGTGGTCCATGTGCCAATGGCCTAGGCCATGGAATGGAAAAGTAGGGATCAGATTTGGCCCCCAAATACTTGCGGTTGGGCCTCACTGTTCCAATTCACTTTTATTTTTTATTGGCAAAAATGGTGGCCGAGTCTATGCGGTCACCGATAAACAGAGTATTAATGTTTATATGTGGAAAGTCAATAAGTAAGGGTTAACCGTTGATTAGTTAAGTTCTAACCATTTGATTAGTGTTTAAGTATGTAAAATCAAGTAAGGGTTGAATGTTAATTCTCGAAGGTCAAACATTTTCAACAGTATTTATGTATATGGAATGTCAAGTAATGGTTGATAGTTGATTGTTGAAGGTCAAACTTTTTCATCAGTGTTTATGTACGAAAAGTCAAACAAGGGTTGATCGTTGATTAATTTAGGTTAAAGCTTAGTTATTAGTGTTTATTTATGTAAAGTCATGTAAGAGTAAATTGTCGACTGATCAACATCAAACCTTTTTTCATTAGTGTTTATCAATAGAAAATCAAATATTTTCTCATTTCTATTATAAGTTTTTAACTGTTACGTCTGTTATTATGTATAACTAGTTGGGAGTATATGAGTACATATTTCTATTGTATTTAGGTTGAATGCATGTATGGTCGAACAAACGAGAAAATGCAGTACATAACCAAAAGTGATATATTTTTACTATATATATTTATAAGTTATATTTAGTAATACTTATTTATATATTACTTGTTTTATATAATTATGAATAAATAGTATATAAATTTTTATTCGGTGAAAAATAAATTTAGTTCTATTGATATTCGAATTCAATCGTGTTTCACTCGAACTCTATATTTAATTTATTCAATTGAAAAATACAAACATAAAGTCATAGTTAAAAGTATAATTATAAAAATCTTTTAAAATTCAAAATAAATGGAGTTACATAATATTTTAATTTTTTAAAAAGTACATTATTAATATATATTCAATTATTTTAAATCGTTCATCGCCAGGGTGTTATCTATTTATTCATATAGTTATAAGTACCGTGTATGCGTCAGTGACGTTCGACGTCGGTCACAAAAACAATCGACGCCGATAAGCGAGAAAAGCATGCGACGTCGGTAATTCACGTCTACGAGTGACATGCGACATCGGTCACAATAAGTGGCAACGTCTGTAAGTGAGAGAGGTGTGCAAAGTCGGTTATTTCTTGTCTGCGAGAGGGATGTGCGACGTCGGTCACAATAATAAATGATGCCGGTAAGCTAGACATGCGTGCGACGTCGGTCATTCATGTCTGTGAGAGTGACATGCGACGTCGGTCATGCCAGACTTTTTACCTCATTTCTTTAAAAACTCAGGTAAAAAACCTTTTACTTCGAAAAAAATGAGGTAAAAGAGGCGAAGTAATAGGTCATTTTTCGTAATAGGTCATTTTTCTTGTGGTGATATAAACTATATCTTTGATCTTCCAAGAGCTCTGATGACTCTAGAAGTATGTATTTCTGAATGCATTTAACATATCTTTTGTTAGCTTTTGTATGTAATATTGCTAGATTTAGGTGAGTTTACATTACAAGTGGTTTAGATGAACATTGTTGGTTTTCTAAT
>JAULKK010276923.1:0-14841 GCA_032355705.1 Rubia peregrina
GCAAGTTTTTTTAAAAAAAGTAAAAAGTATATATTAAACCTCACCTCTCATGAGGAGAAGCACAACTGTCCGTCGTCCGTCACCGCCTCCGTCGCCCGTCACCTCTGTTCGCCATCGCCAACGCATGTGTAGATGCGTGACCTTCTTCTTCAATGACACGTGTTAATCTCACGCGCGGCGTCTCCTTGCCTCCGCCAGCTCCTTCGTCGACATCTCCCTCGCCCACGCCCTAGCATCGGTATTGCCAGGAATTAACCACCGCCGCTGCAATTAACTGCCACTGCTCTGGTTTTCACAATCACGCTGGAATAGCAGAGTTGCGACCTCCACTGGAACTTGTCGATCGTAGCGCCATAGTCTCTTCTGTGAGATTGTCGATCGCAGTGCCAGAGGTGTATAACTGATGATACAAATTGGCGGTTTCGCAATGGAGAACGGAGGCAGAGTCTGTGGAAATCCGACGAACATCCGCGAGAAACTTACAGACATAGCAGATCGGAAAAATTGATGAAAAATTGGCAAGATTCCGTCATCCGGTGGTGGTATCCAGTGTCAGGTGGCAGTTTCCGATCAGATGTAGAAAAATATGAAAATGAAAATTATGATATAGTATTTTGATAATTACACAGTAGGTTCTTTAATTTATCAAAATATTTTTTAAAAACACCCCATCACAAATAAAACTTCTTATAATTGCACAATAATCCATGGCCTAAAGTTTAGGCTGGCTAAAACAAGACTTTGTGGAATAAGTAATAATATGTATTTGAATGTGAAAATATAAAAATATAAAAATACATAATATTCAAAATATTTTATGGACAAGCCGTCTATATAGAGACACACTCATCTCCTAATTCCTCCTACTTCAGCAAATTTATCTTCCTACTTTCCTTCTTCCTTGTTTCCTTTTTCATTACACACCTTTAGCGTCTGTTTCTGTTGGGAAAATCAACCCCCCTGCACAGCTCAAGATGACAGAAAAAGAAAGCAAGAAAAAGAACACATATTTAACGTGGTTCACCAAACATGTTGGCTACCTCCACGAATATATAAAGATCAATCTTATTACCCAAATGGGTCAGACATAATACAAATGTCAAGGATTACGTCACGCATAACCACATGACCCAGATTACAGATACAAAAGGGACTACATTCTTCCCACAACTTACAGATACATAAGAGGTGATTTGAAGGCCAGAACAAATGTCTACCCAACTCACACAAAACACTCCAACTCTACCTCTATTTATAAGAGTTCAAGTGTAGACCAAAAGTCTTCCAATTCATGACCTAACTCTTGGGATTCCAGATTAATGAACCATCATTTGAACTGCTCATTCATGAAACAAAAACTCTTAAACTCTTGTTAACTAATTCTTTTGGAATTTGAAGAGACCCAGCAGTTTCTTCACAATTTTTTGATTCTTTTCTTATCATTCTCTGATTGATCGTCATTGCTACAACTTCTCAGGTGTGGTTCCGCCTTAATGATTCCACAAACAACAAAAATCCAGATGCCATACATGTACTAGAATCTGACTAACTTCAAGATGTTCATATTCTCAACAAAATCAATGAAGACACGACGAAAAACTAATCAACGACGATAGCCTAATCAACAGTGAAAACCTAGGCCCTGTCCAGTTGGGTTTAATTTTAGCACATTTCCGCATTTATAAACTAAATTCAACGCTAATAAATTAAACTCAGCACCAATAAAATAAATTCAGCACTAAAAGAAAAATATAATAAATAGATATTTACTTCGGTTCTCGAGAGTCGTGGTTGAACAATAAGTCTAAAAGTGAGGTGTGTTCCAATTACAACATCGTTTTATGAGTCATTCTTCATTTTTTGAAAAAATAAATTACCAATAAATTAAATTCAACACCAATAAATTAAAGAAAAAAGTGCATATATAACCCTACGTAATTCACATAAGTGCAAATATAAACTTTTGATAATTTAAAGGGAAAAATAACCCTAAATTGTTAGTGTAGTACTAATTTACCCTTTCTGGCAGATTGAGGCCGGATTTTGTGAAAATGATAATTTTACACCTTTGGAAAAACAAAAAAAATAAAAAGTTATTATACCCCTAATCCAGAACCCTAGCCCATTTCTACCCACCTCTTCTTCTCCTTCTGCAAAACACTCACCCGCCAAAGAGAAAATAACCACTGTGCCAGTATTGATTGATATTGATGGGCGTGGTAGATTCTCCTTCTGCAAAACACCCACCAGAGTTTCCTTTTTCTTCCCCTGCCTCCGGCTCAGGGGACGGAGTGAACAGTGAGAGGTAATAGCATTAGGAGGGCAATAATAAAGGATGGGCTGAGATGGGGGTGGTAGGCTGTGGGTAGGTTTCGAATGGGCGGCGGAGGTGGGCTAGGGTTTCACGGTGGAGAGGTGGTTTAGTGGTAGTGGTATTCAACGGCTGGAGGGTGGTGGGTGGCTATAATGGGTGGCGAACGGTGAGTAGGCGGGGATGGGCGGTGGCAGGTGAGCTAAGGTTTTATGGCAGAGGGGTGGTTTGGTGGTGGTGTAGTTCAGTGGTTAGGGGGCGGCCATTTCCTATGCTTTTATTTCTCTTATTTTCAATCAAATTCCTTGGGGTTCTTGTTTAAACCCGTAATGTTAATATATGTTCACGCAACAATTTGATTATTAATTTTCTAAGACATCTTTGATTTCAGAGGACACTAGTAGATAGCCTTTATTAAAGGCGGCAATGGAAGGCAGTTTTGAAAAATTTGCATAAAACTGCCTTAAAAAGGGTATTCCGAGTTTGCAAGTGCCTCTCAAGTTATGTTTTATTTTTTAAAGGTGGTTCAAAACTAATTAAAGGTGGTTCCTCCTTTAATGGTGATCGATTAAAGGTAGTTTCACCTTTAGAACCACCTTTAATTTGGGTCCGGAAACACTTCCGAGTTTGGAAGTGCTATCCCAGCTCCCATTTTTATTTTAAAGGCGGTTCTAATAGAACCGCCTTTAGTTGGCTTGTGTTTGGCCCAAAATATGCCAAACTAATACTTCTTACCCATACTTAGGTGTTGAATCCATTTTTGAAAGCCTAGTTTACTTTTTCTCTCCCATCACCTCTAGTACCCCTTTGCCCGAAACACTTCTCCTAGCTGCCTCATCCCTCTATCTCCTCTCACCCCTCCGCCGCCTCACCCACCACCGCCTTACCCCGCCATCGCCTCACCCCACCACCGCCTCACCCATCCATCGCCTCACACCCCTCAGTCACTTCCACCCTCCGTTGGTCGCTCGTCTCCACTCATCCATAGTGAATTCTCTCTTCCGGTAGCCTCTGCCACTGATCTCTGGCCATTCGCTCGGCTTTGCCTCTACCTGTAGCATCTCCACCTCACAACTTACCTCCCCCACTGATTTCCGCCCATCCACTCGGCTCTGCCTCTGACTGTAGCATCTCCGTCACACCGCTTGTCTCCATCACTGATATGCGTCTGTGTTAATTGTTTTTTGTGTGTTCTCAATCAATTAAGTGTTAGTTGTTATTGTTTTTCTGTGTACTCAATCGATTAAGTTGTAGTAGTAGTTGTTTTCTCAATCGATTAAGTGTGTCGTTGTTGCTAATTTCTAGATATGTGTTACTTGCTCCACTGACAGTTTTGGTTTCCGGTAGCTATTTTTTTGGAAGTTTAGAAATAGGTTCCGAGCTTGGAACTTATTTTGGACCATATTAAATGAGGTTTTTAGATCCACCTTTGATCGAAATTGCCTTTTATCGAAATCGCCTTTGATGGGCCCTTACTGCACTAGTGACACTTCCATTTTCTTTGCGTCATCCTAATGTGGATGTACCTCTCCTCTTAGATTTCTTATGGAACAATTTCATCTTTCCCAAACATCGTGATTGAGAACAATGAATGTGAAAGTTGGCGACTAAACTCCAACGTGATTATATGCAATCCTGGGTGGGTGTTAGTCGGAGCGGCGGCAGTGTAGCGGTGAAGATGGTAGAGCAGTGGTGGTGGCAGAACAGTGACGAGAAAAAGGGTGTTTTTGTCTTTAAATTTTTATATTAGACTGAAAGGGTATTTTGGTTTTTTCCGGTCAGTCAATGGCTGAAAATGGCCAGTAAATACCAGAATGTAGTCTTTAGGGTTATATTTGAACTTATGTAAAGTAGCTAGGGTTATTTTTGTATTTCGAATTATCTCAGGGTTATGTGCACTTACTGAAGTATATAGGGTTATATTTGTATATATTCCTAAATTAAATTCAGCACCAATAAACTAAACTCAGCATTAATAATTTAAATTCAACAATAACAAATTAAATTCAGTACCAAATAATCCCAACTAGACAAGGTACTAATAAAAAATTGCAATCAATGATAATTCAAGTAGCATCTACATCAAAATTATTGAATCCATTGTACTCAATATGATTCTAACGAAATTCAGTTTGAAACAACTGATATTTCACGTGCGACAGATCAAACTCAACAAGGTAACTACTGCTATCAAAGTTCTTTTGATATATAATTGCACATGCATACTATTTCTTGAACATTAAAGCAGTAAATTGAACTGATTTAAACATGTAAGAGCATGCGGCAAAATTTAACAAAACAAGGTAGACGCTGCTAAAAATTTCCATAAAGATTATGCATCCGTTACCTTACGATGCATTTCATTACGACGTGCATCTGTTTTAAAACTATAAATATGAGTTATAGAACTATATAAGTTAATAGTGTAAAGTTAAGTTAAAAAGTGATGCGAGAGATTCCTCCCAGACCACCATAATCTCTAGAATCAGCATAGGTTGGCTTGATCATCCAGCGTTTCCGCAAACAAGGTCCTGAGAGGTTCCTGAGACTTAGTTCTGACGCTCATGCTAGCTTTCATTTTGATATAAGGGTTTCAATGGGAGAAAGCCATTACCTTTCTCATTGTTCTTGATTTCCATTTATAGCCGATGAGTTATCAAGGAATCGTTCATATTATCAAGGAATCGTGATCTTTCTAAGATGATCATGGTCGTTGATCATCTTTCCTCTCGAGGTGAAGTGCTCCTTTTGTTGTGCGACCTGCTCTTTGTGTTCATTGTCTCAGTTCGCTGGTGCGAGGTGTTACCTTTAAGCCATACTTTGGTTAGTTTGGAAAG
This sequence comes from Rubia peregrina, assembly GCA_032355705.1. Lineage (NCBI taxonomy): Eukaryota > Viridiplantae > Streptophyta > Magnoliopsida > Gentianales > Rubiaceae > Rubia > Rubia peregrina. The sequence continues at coordinate 5,149 of JAULKK010276923.1, forward strand.
GTGTATACCAAAAAGTGTTTCTGTTTTGATAAAAATGCATCTTTAAAGTAAAAAACTGTATGTTAAACTACACATAAAAGAGGACACTAAATTTGATACTTTAAATTTGTCATATTAAGTATGCATTGATTACTTTATAGCATGTACTCTTCAAATAAAAACACGCATTCTATTTAAAACTATCAACTCATTTTATGAATAGCAAAACATTCCCAGGAATAGAGCATAAGTTAGCTTATATATCGTTTTTGTTTTTTTTTAAATAGGGTAAACGATTTGGGATGACCCCCTTATGTTTTTTAGAACACTTTTGGCCCATCAACTAACAAAACTGCTAAGTCGTGGCCTTTCCGTCAGATCAAAATGTTAGCTTCAGTAAAAAAATGTCAATTTTAAGGGTAAATAAGTAATTTCACAATTGTCTTTTTCTTTAAGGTATTTTTTTGAATTAAGACCTAAAATAGTTTTTTAAATTTAACAATAAAGAAATTTAAAAATAATATAAAAATTTTATTATCTTATTCGTCTTTATTACATTAGTTAAAGTTACGTCCCTCAAATTAAGTTCAAAAACTATAAGAAATAGATATGGATATATAATATGCTAATATAGAGAGAAAAAAAGAGAAGTAAAATTCGTATATTAAAAATTAAATATTTAAACAGGTAAGAAATAGTAATCGAATTTATAATTGAAAAAGACTTATAATGTAGCTGGGCATAAAGAGTAAGAGCTTGTGTGACGCCTTTAATTCATTTGGGATAGGATCCAGGATGGGCTCTTCAATTCAGAAACCAATTTAGAACTTTTACTTTTAAACCATGTAAAATAATAGTAAGTTAGGTTTGAATTAAAAAATAGCTTCTGCTTAATTTGTATTGCTCTTTACTGCATATAAGTAATCCGACGGTTGGATTCCTATGCCCAATACTTACGCTGAACAAGTTGATTGGTGTTCGGGGGTTCACATATATGGTATCAGAGCTTTCCCAAATCAAGTAAAGTCTAATCCAATACATACCTTAATAAAAGGCTCCACTTAAACTTAATAATTTATAAACGCTACTTCAAAATTTCTCCAAAATTAGCACCTAGACTATCAAACTAACAATCATTGTTAGTTGCGTTAGAAGTATAGAAAGTGATTTCGAGTAAGGACCAAGGAAACTATTAAGAGAGAGTGACGCGAGATTAAAATCTTTAATTGTTACTCCCTAGGAAGAATTTTTAGATATTTTAAATTATAAAATTACACTATTCAAGCGAGTAAAAAAGTAAAGACGTTGAATAAAAACTATTCCATTATGGATTATTGGATTGAAATGTGAAATCAAAATTAAATTAAAAGAAGAAGGTTACTTTTTTATTTGAATTGAGAAAATCTTTGAATCACTTGGGGATGGCCAGCCCAAAGTGATCCGCACTCGCGGGGTCATTCTTTTTACAAAATTAACCACAGAAACATTTAAGAGATAAAATTTGTGTGTTGCTCCCGTACTACTACTAAACCACCAAAGGGGTAGATAGTGGCAAGTCCGGGGTCATCCACAAAGATGCTAGAAATTTAAAAGTTAACTACACAGAACTCGCAATTGGGCCATCAATCCGACTGCATGTTGGGAATAGTCAATGTTGCAAACAAGGTTTTGGGAGGGGATGTTATCTATCAACTACTGAACATGCAAGAACTAGAGAGTAAACTAGATTAAACTAACACTTGGGGATATTTGCGTTATATGATTGGTAGAGTACTTTGATCCTAGATTTTATCAAATACAAGACATATAAATATATCCTAGTGTTTATGTCACATAGTATGTTCAATCAACACTTCCCTTTGTCTGTCACACAAAGGTTCTCACGTCTTATTTTATCGAAATCACCTCCGTAATTAGGAAAGTGCGTCAAGCGGCCCGACCGTTACGTGCTCCTCTTCCCCGTGAAGAATTACATCCTGGGTACTCTATTATGAATGCCTCTCCCCAGGCCTATAGAGGCAAAATGATTAGTATCTCATTAGGACTATAGGGTTGCAACGATAATTGTCAAATTACGACATCCATAATTTACTACTAAGTTACATGCACTCACCTATCGGGCTACAATTTTCCAGTTCATACTAGCGTACGACCATCAGAGCGGTGTTCACAACCCACATGCATACACCCATATGGTCGCAAACTCTCACTCCCCCTATTACCCTAACAACACTTCCAAGAGACAAGAATACTAGCACCATACATGAAAAATAAATTAAGGTGTATGCCAACATATGATATCAATCATGCATTTAACAAGAATGTAAAGAGCACGTCAAGCATGATATTCTTAAACATAAAAGGAAAGGATGATTTAGAATCTCACAAAATATCTACCAAATCATGAATACAAATTTAAATCCCCGAGCTAAAGAACTAATCCCTAAGAATTGAACCCAATCTTTCCATTGGATTCAGTGCCCTTGGGCAAAACTAGGAAGAATAAACTAAGAGAGAAGGGTTATTCCCTTTCTCCCTTTACCCACTCTTAGAAAAACTAGGAGAATGAAAATAAAACTATCTAAACTTAAACCCTGGTATACACGGGTCCCTTTGTAAAGTAGATAAGAAATTGGCCTTGAAAGAGGCCAAAAAAGGCAATGAAACCCTAGCCAACATGGGCTGTGCAATAGCACACGTCCCGTGTGACGGGCCACTGACTAGCTGCATGTTTCCATGCAACTGAGTAGCGCGGCTGTGTGTTTCCTCGCCGGCTACTGGCTGGGAACATCTTTTGAGCATTTGAACTGCACGACCCATGTAATAGTTTGCGGTCGCCGGCTGGAAAGAACTTTCAAATATCTGAACTGCATGGCCCCTGCAATACGCTCACACCGCCAGCTGGGAGTTTATTTCTTGGAAAATTGATGGTGCGGTCGTGCATTTCATCATGGGACGTGGGCTAGTGTTAGAATCTTGAACTTCAAGGGGCACGAGTCATGCAATATAGTACGACCCATGCTTCATACTTAGCCGCACGAGCTGATTGAACTGCACGGGCCATGTAATACATTGCGGCCCATGCAAACAGTTTAGCACCACTAATTTTGGCTGGTACGGGCTGTGCAATAGAATACGATCGTGTCAGAATTCCTTGTTGTCCAAGTTTCAATCCATTTTCTTATTGGAACATTTCCATCTTCTACCACGATTAAGAGCGTGGCCTTTGGTCTACTACCATTATTGCGAATGGTCTTCTACTATCTACTACCATCCTTGTGAATGACCTTCTACTCCGAAATGCTTATGAGCGATCTACAATGAAGCTCACAAAAAAGAATCTAGATGTTCATAAGGACATAGCATCCATTAGGTCTAAATAAATCTATGAAACTAAGGATTTAGACAAGAAACCAATGAAGGCTATCTAAACCCCTTGTGATGTAAACCCAACTAAACCTAGATATCAACCATTCAAAGCATATTAACAAATGTGCTGAATACATCGGTTAACACATGTTTTTAGGTGCAGATCAATTCTCCCACACATAAACCTCGACTCGTCCTCAAGTGAACGAGACCGAGCAAAGATCTAAGTGGAATATAGCATGCAAAGAGTTCTCCAACACATTCAACATTTATTCCTAGACTAGCTTAGTTTCCCCAAAGATGTAAGAATCTCACAACTCTCACTCCCCAAAGAAGCTAAGACAATCTATCCAGCCAATCATACCAACAAAGGGTGAAGTTCACAAAGATTGAATGTGAAGTTAACTTATTCACCAAAAATATTTCCAAATGAGAATCAAAGAGAGCCATAGGATTTTTCATTTTCTCTCATTTTGCCTACGAACCCTTTTGGGTTTTCATCCTAGCTTCCTACAAATGTTTCCTCACTTCTCACCTTTTTTCCACACCAAGGCCTCTCACTTTTGCATATATTTTTCAACCTATCCGAGACTCTCATTGTTTCTTAAGTCGCTCTTTTGGATTTTTGACTTAGGCGGGTATATATATAATTTTTTTTTCATTTCATTTTTTGTGTAGCAAAAAATACCCCAATGGTGGGCTTCATATTACATGAAGATAAGCAAAAGAAAATGACACAAAACACAAAGGAATCTTGTTAGAATGCCTAAGTGCCTAACTACACACTCCCCCACACTTAAAGCTTGCATTGTCCCTAATGCATCATAAAAAGTAAAAATTATAAGTGGAGTAGGGATAATAGTAAACACTTACTCTTGGGACCCCAAAGGGCCCGCTCTCACGTGCCTCGCCTCACACCTTCTTCTCCTTTCCTCTTGCCTAAATTTTTGTCTCTCAATGGGAACTAGGTCGCGAAACCCCTCAAGCTTTGAGGCAAGCATTCTCTTAATCAATTGTTCTATAGCTTCCTCTTGTACATTGGCTCTCTAATATGTAGTGGTAAACTCTTCCTTTACTTCCTGCTCAATGGAATCCAACCTAACTCCCCAAGCTCTCATGGTGTTCTCCATAGAGTCAAGCTTAGTCTCAAATTCCTCCATTTGCAAACTCATTCCTCCTACCACGTGACCAACCTCTTGCACTATATGGGTTGAATTTCTTAGTTGTTCTCCAAAAGTGAAAAATTGGTAGGAGAAATCCGCCGGTAGGCTAGCTCAAGTAGGTGACACTCTAGGTGGAATCGCACCATCTTACTTCTAAATATCCATGTCTGGGGTCGAGAGGTTATTGTAAAATACCTTCTCAAACCTTGGATCAAGAGCTAGAAAGAGGTATTCTAGGGTGTTGTGGTGGTTGATGGTCATGCATTTAGGTTACAGAAGCACCATGAAGTTGCATATCGAGGCATCACCGTACAACCAAATAAAAATATGCTCTGATGTAGTGGTGGAAATAATTAAGGCCCTTGACAACTTATCAATATTGTACCTCATTCCCGAACAACCTAAGTTTGCTACGACAAAAGGAGATAAAGCCGAACGATCTAAATATTGGGCTAAGCATTCTTCCACCAAAGCTCCCTGCCCCTCCACACTTAGTTTGACGCAAAAACATTCATATAACCCACATACTCGCCAAAGCATAAAATATTTCGAATTCATGCCTTCTACATAAACATAATCATACTAAAGAAAGCAAGGAAGCAAAAAATTTAGAAATTTACCTGAAATTGGAGATTAAGAGCTAAAAATCACACAAGAAAAATCAAGGTATGATTTCTCTTAATATAGGGTGTCCAATTTTAAAAATCCTCAAATTATGAGGTGAGGGTGTGTTTTTGGGGTACTCGTAATGGGTTAAATGTTCTTTATGGATGGGAGGAAATATACCGACTTCAGATTTTTGAGTGCCCTTTGTGCTGGTGCGGGCCGCTTGACTTGGCATGGACCGTGGCCTCGTGCTAGCACCCTTCTCGGCATGGCACGAGTTTTGAGCCTCGTGCTGGCACGACCTGTGTCACCCGTCTTTGACAACTGGCTGGAGCTCTGTTTTGATGCCTCTTAGTGCAGATCTCGTGTCATTTGACGCGGTCTATCGGCTGGAACCTCATTTTTCTCAGTAACATGGCACGGGCCATGTCATTCTTCACACCCCATGAGCTGGTCTTTTCATTAGTAACTTGAAACAATGCAGACTGTGTGAAATAGAACAGTCCACACCCATACTTAGCTTTTTTTTGGAGTGGATCGAAGACATGGGACACGGGCAGTAGAAGTTGGCATAGTTTGTGCTGGGGTTTCTGGCATGGGCCTTTTTCTTGGCACAGTCCATGCTGAGCACCCTTGACACGGGCCGTGTTGGGTAACCTTTGGGCTGGCTTGGCTGGCCTCATTCCAGCCCTCGTCCTGGCCTTGTCTGGGTCATGTCGACCCTAGCCAGCTCGTATCGGTCGGTTGACCGGTCGGCTAGTTTGATTGGTTGATGCCTTCCTCCGTCCTTGGCCTCTTTGAACTTCAATCTCGCCATTCTTGGCTCAATTACATAAACTACCACACTTTAAGTCCGCGGCCTTCATATCTACTACCATTCTTGCGAGTGACCTTCAAATATCTTTTACTATATTTGCGAATTGCCTTCCACAAAATGGTGTCGTAATATCCAAGAGAAACCTATTAGTGATATTGTAAATTAAGATCTATGTGCCCGTGAATACAAAGTGTCCATTAGCTTCAATTAAGTCTACAAAACTCAGGATTTAGACAAGAAAAACAACAATGGTCGTCTAAACCCTTTTGTCATGTAAACCTAACTAAAACTAGCAATCAACCAAGTAAACCATTAGTCCCCCAAAACCAATCCAATACTTGTTGCCAAAAAAACCACCAAATAATCCAAAAAGATCCTCAACTTGGTTGTAACTAAGGATAACTCAAGATTGTCAACTTAGCTACAACCAAGGATAATGCTGAAAGATCCTCAACTTAGTTTTCTATCAATTTCTCTCATTTTGCATAGGAGCCCTTTCAGGTTTTGATCCTAATATTCACACATGTTGAGCTCACCTCTCACCTTTTTCCACACGGCCTCTCATTTTTTTCCTACGTTTTCCAACTTAGCTGGTCTAGCCTCTCATTTTTACCTAGGCCTTTTGATCTATCCGGGCTTTCTTCCTATTTTTGCCTAAGTTGCCCTTTTGGATTTCCAATTTAGCCGGGTATCTATATATATATATATATATATATTTTTTTAATTCATTTTTCAAAATTTTCAAAAAGTTTTGTAGCACAAAATGCCCTAAAGTTGGACTTCATACTAAAAAAAGATCATGAACAAGGAAAAATTACACCACCAAAAACTCTACCAAACTCCCAAAACCACACACAATACCAAACACACCAAAAAAAATGATGCCAAAAACACAAAGGAATCCCAAGATGAAAACTCCTAAGTGTTTCACTACTCCCTCCCCACACTTGAATTTGGCATTGTCCCTAATGCAACGGAATAATAAAAACCATGAGTGGGAAAAAGAAAAGTAGTGGGTGTCACTCATGTTACCCTGAAGGGTCCCTTCTCAAGTGTTGTGTCTTGCGGCCCATTCTTCTCTCCTCTTGTCACATTTCTTACCTCTTAATTGGAATGACATCCCGAAAACCATCAAGCCTTGAGATGTGGAATCTCTTGATCAATTGCTGGATGGATTGTTCTTGGATATCAGCTCTTTCATTCGCAATGATGAACTCCTTCTTAACTTCCCGCTCGATGGACTCCAACCTAGACTCCCAAGCATGCATGGTACCCTCCATAGAACTTAGCCTACTCCAAAATTCTTCCAACTATATGGTCATACCTCCACTGCGTGACCAATATCCTTCATAAGTTGGGTAGAGCTTGCAAGCTATTCTCTGTATATGCGGAATTAGTCTAGGATATTTGCGGGTGGCTAACTACGCGGTACCCTAATGGAGTCTCGTTGTCACCCTCCTTGACGTCTATATCCGGGTTTGATAGGATTCTGTAGAAATCCTTTTCAAACCTCGGATCAAGGGTTAGGAAGTGGTCCTCCAACACTGTATCCTGGTTGATAGTTGTACGCAGAGTCATGAAATTGCACACCAAGTAATCATCATATAACTATACAAAGTGATCTTCTAAGGGTGTGGTAGCCACCATAGATGCTCTCTCCATCTTGTCTATTGTGTACCATGTCCCCTAACGACCCAAATTTTCCATCTCAAATGTAGAGGGAATCGGATGGCCCAAATGTTGGGCCAAAAGTCCAACCATGCCTCCCATAGAAATATTTCCACCCTTCTTATTTCCTATGGAAATGCATTCATCCACAAAAAATGCCACCATGTTGGGGTAGAAATTTCCCTCCGGAGTCATCGCCCAAAGAACTTGGTCATCCAAACCGGGACACTGTGAAATCTTCCTGTGACAGAATACTCTCATGGACAATAATCGCTTAACATATCGCAATGCCGGATGAGTAATCTTGGTGCTCTTGCAAAGATGCATCGTCTCCATGCCCAAAATAATTCTCCAAGAATTGCTCAAAGAAAATGGAAGGCCTTGTGAGTATGTCCTCGAAATCTCCTCCCATACTTCCACCCGAATGCTTAGGCAATGTCACGATGTTATATAGTGTACTCCTTATCATTCAAGTGGAAATGGATGCTTCTCCTCCCCCACTGTCCTTTGATTGCTCCAAAGTAGCCAAAAACTCCAAAGTCCACCACATGTAGGTCTTGGAATGCTTGTCTAAGAAATCCTCTAGGCCTATCCAGCTTAGCAAATACGTGACAGGCACGAGTAGACCTAGAGCTCCCAAGGTCTCCTTGCAAGCAAACTTCGTCTCCAATATGGTTTGCTTCGGGCATCTCAAGTACTTCCACCTTCGAGCCGCACTCCCAGAAATGGTGGTCAACCCCATGAACTCATCAACAACACATGCAGGGTTAGAAGGAAGGGAAGACGCCGACTCTCATCTCCCAACCTTGGACGGTTTCTTCCCTTTGTCACCCCGTGAAGTTGTTCCCTTTTCCAACCTATTCTTTTTTGGAGCCATCTTATCATAGCAAGAATAAGGTGGTAAAGCAAGAGTATTCAAAGTTATGCATCATGTATCATTCAAGAAGAACACTTCTTTCTAAATAGCCAAAACATTCCAAATAATGTTATCTTAACATAAAGGCTATTCATTCAAGGAACATTCTCCCTAAACAACAACTCATGACAAATATAGTATCCCATCGAGAAAATCATGCAATCAAGAATCATTCCTTCTAAACTACCATGGAAAATGAAGATCATATCATCAAAGAATAAGTACAATGCCCCCACCCACACATAGTTCAACACAAGATAATTCACATAGCTAAAAAATTACCTCAAACCACCTCTTTCAAGTTTCAAAACCTCCCATGACATCATCATCATGCTAAATAAAGTAAGTAAACAAGAAGATCAAAGGATTACCCAGAATTTGAAGTCAAGGGATGAAGAATTCACACAAGAAGAAGACAAAATGCTATTTTTTGAGAAAAAATGCTAATTTTAAAAGAAAAAAGTGCTCCAATTTTTAAGTTTCACCAAGTGGGAGTGAGAGTGAGTGTTTTTAAGAGATTTAAATGAGCTAAGTGATCCTACGGGTGAGGGAATGTACAATGGATAATTATTTTCAGGAAAAAAGGTGATTTAGAAAGGAGGTACAAATGAGGTAATGATTGTATTTGTGAAATTAGAGCATGAAAGGGAGAAAAGTACCAATCTATATATGCATAAGAGAGGTATTGGTGTACTATTTACACCCACATTGGAAGGAACTAAAGCTTTGGATGAAATAATGGGCCAAAATTTGAATGTTTTGGGTTAAAATTCAAAATTTCACAAATATGCATTTTTTATTTAAAAAATTCAGCCACACGAGGCTTGACACGTGGTCAGCATTGTGCTGGCTCTTGCATGAAACGAGGTTACCCTCGTTCAAGCAGGGATTTGCACGAGCACCTCTTGTGCAAAATGAATTTTACGAGGCTACCCTGTGAAAAGTGCCATTCGTTCCTTCTTCCTCCCTTTTTTGAAGAAACATTGTCACCTAACAAATCTTATTTCTTACACCAAAAAGCATAAGATTTGGACTCAAAATTTATCAACCAACGGAAGTTTCATCCCGAGACACTTTGCCTCACACAAAAAAACATGCAAAATCTATCTAATAAAAATATATTGATGTTTTTTTTGATGAATTAGTCTCCCCAAACCGCTTCCGGAACAAGAACC
>JAULKK010276932.1:0-14840 GCA_032355705.1 Rubia peregrina
TGTTTGAGTTCTTGGTGTATGGTTCATACTCGATCCTCATCATAAGAACCCCTACACTACGACCCCGAGTTGGAATTAAATTTGAAAAGGGATAGGAGGCTTTCGTTGGAAGGTGTGAATAACAACCCTCCTAGTGACCATTTTGTGACATGTTCCTCCTCGAGGGATCATGACGAGGACCAAGAGGGTAAACTTCTGGGAGGAGTACCTCAACATCCTCTCCTTCAAGGGAGGAATATCCCGGTGAGGCAAATTTGGACGCGAGAGGTCGTGGCTCCCAATCTAGAGCACCAACCTATGTGCATCACATATCCGATGGTTGGAGTTCACAACCATTTTGAGTTGAAGTCTGGATTGATACACTTGCTACCGTCCTTCCTTGGTAGGCAAGAGGAAGATCCCAACAAGAACCTCCTTGATTTCTATATGGTGTGTAGTGGGATGCTTCCCGATGGAGTGAACGAGGAGCTCTACATGTTAAAGGCCTTTCCGTTCTCCTTGCGAGATGGTGCAAGATATTTGCCCCATTATCTTCTGCCCGAGAGCATTAATCCATGGATTGAGTTAAAGAGGAAGTTTCTCTCCAAATATTTCCCAGCTTCAAAGTCCGAAATCTTGAAGAAGGACATAAGAAACATCATCCAATGGCATGAAGAGTACTTCTATATTTTTGGGAGAGGTTCAAAAATCTTCTAACAAGTTATCCGTATCATGGGTATTCGGACGGGGATTTAGTGTGCTACTTCTACAATGGTCTTCTTGATCAAGACCAAAGTCTAGTGAGGGGAGTATGTGGTGGTTCTCTTGGGACCAAATCCTCTAGGGAAGCTACGGATCTTTATATGGAGCTAGTCGAGGAGTCAAGAAACTTTAGCTCAAGGGGTAACTTGAGGAGGAAAAATACCAACAATGCAAGTGCCTCTTCCAACCATGGAAAGATTGAAGACCAAGTGTTGAATCTTATTTCTATGGTCAAGGCGTTAATGACTCAATCCGGGGCAAAACCTCATGTAAAATCTTGTGAGATTTTCTCTTCTCCGCATCCTACAGATGCATGTTCTACTTTGCAAGATGATTATATGGAAGAAGTAAATGCCATGGGGTGGCAAGGAAACCAAGGGCACCAAAGTCAAGGGTACCAAAGCCATCAAGGAGACGAAGGTTACCAAAGCCGGCCTTACAATGTGGCTAACCAAGCTCACCCAAACCTTCGTTATGGGAATATACAAGGTGGCAAAAATGTTCAACCTTACTGACCTCCTCAACAACCATACCGGCCGCTTCAACCGCAATACTCAAGGCTTGGTGATAAGCCCCACAATCAAGGTAAAAGTTTGGGGATGTCAAACCAAGAGATCATGCAAGTTATTGGGAAGCTGACAATGTGAACGGAAAAGAATGAAATGCACCAATTAAAGACCAACCCTAGTATAAAAAAAATCAAGAGACGCAAATAAGCGAAATGGATCAAATCTTCAGTCGAATGGAGGGTAAATATTTGGGAAAACTTCCATCTCAACCGGAGCTCAACCCTCATCCAAATGGGAGTGCCATATCACTGAGGAGTGGAAAGGAAGTGAGGGATCCCCAAGGTAAGATTCTTGTTGAACGGGTGGTTGAAAAGGAAGAAGATGAGGAGAAGAAGGCCATCGAGTTAGCCAATGAGAAGAGGAATGCTGCAGAAGAAGTAGAGGAAGAGAGCTTTGTGCCAAGACCGGGATCAAATCCCAAAACCACATCCCCTTCTCACAAGAAGTCCAAAGTAGCAGAGATCCCCACCTATGAGCTGGAACCACCATTTTCGGAGGACTTGAAGGATAGGAGGACACCAAAGACATCTACGAAGTCTTTCATATATGTGAGGTAAACATTCAATTCTTTAATGCTATAAATCATATTCTTCAAGTCCGAGTGCACGTAGCTCAACATTTCCCTCGCCACCTCCAAGATCATGGAAACTTCACTCTTGTGGCTTTTGCACAGATACAATTTTTGCAAAACTCCAAGTCACCAAGTTTTTCACCCCAAACAAACTTTTCTTACTCAACTCCTTCAAACCTCTATTACTCACATGACTCAACCTCTTGTGCCATAGGCTCACCAAAGAAGTCTTCTGCGGTTCTACAACTGCCTCCACATCACCAATCAATATGCTACCTTGAAGAAAGTAGTGACTATGATGTCTAACACCCCTCATGACAACTAGTGACCCCTTAGTGACCTTCAAGGCATTATTTTCACCTTTCCAACAAAACCCAAGTTGGTCCAAAGTTTGAAGTTGAATAAGGTTCCTCCGTAGTTGTGGTACATGTCGTACCTCCGTCAAAATCTACCCGATCCCATCATACATCTTAATCTGCACCATACCTATCCTGGACACCTTACATGACTTGTTTCTCCCAAGCAACACTTTGCCCATATCTACTTTCTTGTAGCTCTCAAAGAAAATTTCATTCAGTGTCATATGGAATGAGCATCCGGAGTCCATGGTCAAATGTTTATCGGATTGAGTGATGGAGACTACGAGAACCTCAGAGCTCTCATAACCATCAACAACTTCTTGAACAATCGCCGCCTCTCCATCTCGACTCTTGGTCACTCCATCCCCTTGATTGGGATAATTCTTCTTCTTCATGACATCTGTAGCACTTGATGATGAATTTCTTCTAGTTTCTAGACTTCGACCGTGACTTCTTCTTGCCTTTGAAATATTTCTTGTCTGACCTCCCCTGGTGTATCACTAAGCTATCTCCGTTAATACATTCCATTTCTATCCACCGTTTGTGTTCCTTTGACTTCAATGCCCCAATAACTTCTTTGAGAGTAATCTCCCCTCTACCATGTTGAAGGATGTCAACCATGTTCTCGTACGACCTTGGAAATGAATAAAGTAAAACCAATGCTTGATCTACATCATCATACTTCACATCAATGTTCTCCAAATCGATAATCAACTTGTTGAACTCGTCGAGATGCTCCATCGAATCCTTTCCTTCCACCATCTTGAATGTGAAAAATTACACCTTAAGAAACAACCAGCTAGGCAATGTCTTCTTCATGTTAAGTGACTCTAACTTAAACCATACAAAATACCCCAAAGCTTCAAGAAGGAAAATTTTTGAACACTTGGTGTGCACAAAAAAACACAAAACCAACCCAAATTTCCAGCCCAACCTTGCTCTGATACCAACTATTGGGAAAAAAAATGAAGGGTTGTTGTACGGCATGAATACAAAATATACTAGCACAAGAATAATCGACAAGTAATAAAGAAAAGATTAAGACGATGATTTTACCTAGGTTCAGAAAAATTGTACTACGTCCTGCTTGGAGAATGGATCACTATATCAATCGAGATTACAAGGATCACAAACTCTCAATGCTTCCTCATTTATCTCAAGAATTACTCTCAAAGTGTGTTCTAACTAGTTGTTCCCTCCCCTGTGTTTCTCCTCACTTTGCTACTGCTCTCCAGTACCCTCAACTATCTCCTTTAATCCCAAGAAAAAATAATTATTTGGTTTAAAGTCCACAGCCCCCCATTTTCTATGATGTTGGACATTCACATTCAGAATGTTTATTAGGCCGAGACAAACTATCACTCCAGCAACAAGAGGTGGGATTGGCCCAATAATAATTAAAGCCACACTCACATTTAATGAGGTGAAATATTGACGGAATCACTTTGACCCTAGGAGAATAGAAGCTCTACTTGATGGGGTCACTTAAAAAAAATCTAGATAGGATTGACGTCCAACACTAACTTTTGCATTGGAGTTGTTTTTTTGGTTCGAGGGACTCTCAGAATGATGTGTCTATTAACTTTTTCTAAATTGATTCTTGCATTTGAGATGCTCTTAGGGTGGTAAATGGACTTACGAATATGAGTTGGATAATATGAATAGTTAAAATATGGGTATAACTCATTTTGACACTATTGGAAAAAGAATAACTAAAGGCGGTTCAAAAACCCCCTTCGATTGAGGTACGAATTTAGTTCGGAATTTAGAATTTCTTTCTTAGGTTCTAAAAAGAACTGGCGGAAAACCAAGGTTTCCTGCAGTCTTGAAGGCAAGCTCACACTCAAATCATCAAAATAAATCATCATTTACAGAGAAAAAACTTGAATAAACCATAGTTTATTGTAATCTCAATTCCTTGTATCGATTACGGAGTGTGTATTAAAGTAGCCTCATACCTTAAACCCTAGCCTTGTACATCGGCGACAAAGGAGGCCTCAAGGGTGGAAGAAATGAAGAAGGAAAGAGGGGGAAGGCGTTGATCGGTGGCGTGATATGAAAATGGAGAACAGGGGTGCCACTGGGAGAGTAAGAGGGTGTTTTGAAAATACACTAAGAGAGAAAACCCTAAGAGAGTTGTTTGTGTATTGGGTCTACAAAGGCAGCCCATTAAAGGCGGTTCTACAATAGAACCGCCTTTAATTGATTTACATTAATGGCAGAACTTCCTTAAATAGATTTAGAACCTTCTTTAAAATGAAACGGAAACTTGGGAGTGTGGTTCCAACTTCGGAACTTAATTCAGGCTCCAATTTAAGGCGGTTCCTAAAAGATCAACGAAACTGCCTTTGATTGCTGCATTTAATAGAGGGTTTTCCACTCGTGTGACCTATTTTACAATGGATCAAAAATAGTTTGAGTCAAAATAGGCTGGGTTAAATTTGTTCAACCCGCGCATCAAAAATTATTTCACTCACGGGTTGAAAAAGGGTGAATCTGCGGGTTTCAACCCATATATGTACCTATATGGGTTTATATATCAACACATATAGGTAAAATCCACGGGTTTAACCCATATAGGTTTACATACCAACCCATATGGATAAATCTGCAAGTTTCAATCCATTTATTGACCCATATATGTTTATTTACCAACCCTTATAGGTAAACCCTAGAATTTCAACCCATCTAATGAACCGTAGTCAACTTGAAACCCAACCTGCCCGACCCATATTTCTCAATTACCAATTTGATCTATTACCCATTTTACTATATGCTCCCGGGTTTGAAAATAGACAACCCACTTGTCTTATTACTAAAAACATTACTTTCTAACCCTAAATTCTTAAATATGTGACAATATGATTCCAAAATTATTTTAAGTGCTAACTTCAAGTTGACCTGAACTAGTAGCCAAAGCCGGTGAACGGAAAAATAACCAAAAACCCCTTGAATTTAATCTGGTAGAAAGAGAAAAAATGGTTTCTTTCGTATGTGACTATATGTCCCCCATTCTTTACAAGGGACCAAATACCTCGTAACTTGGCTTGAGCTCGCAATTAATGCCAGTAAAGTTCATCGAATGTTAGAATGACCTAAAACTCTTCAAATTTGATTTTTTTAAAAAAAATTTGGGAAAAAATCTCGGAGAGAGATAGTGAAGCAAGCCATGAGATATCAATTCAGGAGAGGAGTAAGCCCATTCTCGACGAGAGGAATGCAAAAAATCACACTAACTAGGAGGCATCATAAATCTCTATCATCCACTTCATCTCACTTCAAATACTCATTGTCGTTGTTATATCATCACCTGCTGCGCCCGAAGAAGCTGTCCAGTAGGACCAGTTCCAGAGTTGAAGGAATAGACGACAAATTCGATCGAGATTTCTTATTTTTAGGGATTTCTAAATGAGGGGACTTCTTGATTCCTCTCGCGGCATGAGAAGTGATAAAAGCATCGTCTCTGCAATAATGGTGGTGGTTGAGATTAATGGGCACAAATCCTAAATAATATTGATTTATGGGGGTTCTGGTGTGTAGGGCGGGGAGGGGTGATAAATGAAAACTCTGAGTGATGGTGCACAATTGTGTATCTGTGGTGATTGTTGGTGGTCACTTGAAATTTTAGATAGAAACACGGAATAGAAGGGGATGTGCGGTGGTGGGAAAAAGGGAATGTGAGCACTGGGAGAAGAGTACTGGTGGGAAGCATAAGAGGAGGTGGTGATGGTGGTGCAATGAGGTTACGGGGATGTCCAGTAGGTTAGGTGGCATTGGTGGTTGGAGGTCGGCAAAGCTGTGTTGTGACAATGTCGGTTAAGGGTGAGCGCTAGGCTGATTTAATTAATTTTTGGTTTAATCAATTTGGATTAATCGAATTGACCCTTGAAATAGCTAAAACTGATATCGACACAAATAACCAAGAAAAATTAAGAATTCGGTTTCGATCTGAAACCAATTAATTCGAAGTACTAGGAAAAATGTTTAACAATTTTTAAAATTATGTAACTTAGTTTTAAATTTTGTAAAGAACCGTTATTTAATTTCTAGATCATCCAAATCAAGTCTTCGAACTAAAAGTGAAATTCTTGTTTTACTAATTATCTACTTTAATCCAATTAATTTGTTCCAACTAATATCCACATTTCCTGCCCAATCAGAATCACTATACATAACCAAATGCGAGTCTTGATTCTTAGAATACCATATTCCACACTCTGGAGTCCCACTCACATATTGTATTATTCTTTTGATAACCATCAAGTGAGATTCTTTAGGATCAACCTGAAATCTTGCACATACACTTACCGTGAAGCATATATCTGGCCGACTTGCTGTAAGATACAGTAGACTAACAATCATACTCATGTAAAAGTTGTGATCAACTCTTTTCCCATTCTCATATTTTTCCAATTTGTATGTGGTCATCATAGGAGTGCGCATCGATCGAGAATTTCTGAGACCAAACCACTTTACAAAATTCAAGGCATATTTACTTTGATATATGAACATACCATTCTTCTATTGGTTCACCTGAAATCTCAGAAAATAAGTGAGTTCTCCTACCATACTCATCTCAAATTCGGCCTGGATCAAAGTCACAAAATCTTGTATCATGGATGGTGAAGTAGACCCGAAGATCATACTATCTACATAGATTTGAGCAATCGGTATATTTGATGATTCACGAAAAATAAGCAATGTGCGATGTACTCCCATTCGACGATAGTCTTATGCCCCTGATTTGAGAAATCATCAGATGTTAGAACATGGTGAGAAATTTGCTTTTCCTTCGTCAGTCGTTGGCATTTTGAGCTCATCATATTCAACACGCAAGAAGTTCACTTCTTGTTCCAACAAGTAACATTTGTCTGATGAACGAATACCTGTAAGTATTTTGTTTTTGCCAAGTTTCACTATGCACTTTTTCTTATGAAATTCCATGGTCATATTATAATCACGGAGCTGGATAATACTTAGGATGTAAAATTTAGATGTTACACCAAAATAACATTGGTAAAGGTTGGAAATCCCTTTATCGATAGCTCACCCTTTCCTACTACTTTATTTTTCTTCCCATTCCAAAAGTAACAAATACACCATCATAGGGTTTAATCTTCTTTAGGTACTTTTGTGATCTAGTCATGTGCCTTAAACATCCACTATCAAAGTACCAAAAATCCCTCCAATGTACAATAAGGGAAGTGCGAGCAACAAGGCACACTCTAGGGGTCTTAGGGATCCATACCATTATAGTCATCCTTGTTCGTTTGACTTGATTGATGTTGGAACAAACCATGGGCTATCGTCCATTCATGATGTCTTTAAGAAGTTTATACCAATAATCTTCTGCGTGACCTTGGTATGTGCATTAACCATAGATTAACGCCTTTTGTTGACGTGTTTTGGCCACTTTTCTCTTCATGACTTGAACTTCTGATTTGAATGCCCCAATGCTGGTAAAGGGTTTTTCGTAGCCTATCCCTTGTCGATTTTTGGAACTCTGACTATGGTGAGGATTTTATCGAATTTTACTTTTCTAGAATTCAACCTTTTAATAGCCGTCTTAGCAATTTCAACCCTTTGTGTCATTGAAATCATATTCTATTTCAACAACTCATTTTCTATCTTGAGTCTTTCCACTAGGGATTCCATCTCTCTTCTTTCTTCAACAAAAATGTTTTTCTCCCTCTTTTAAGAGTTTGTTATCATCAACAACTTTCAGCCACATTTAATACGTATTTTCATATGTAGTATAAAAATCTTCATCACTCACAATTATGTCTTCGTCATCGCTTGAAAAGTATTCTTCACATACATTTTCTGTGCTGGAACATCATACTTAAACAATCTGAACCATGTTGGAATGTCGATCCACTTCTTCTTGTCCGATGTTGAAACATCCAGTAACAATTTCTTAATCTCCATGAAGTTTTGCTCTGAAACCCACATAATTAGTGATAACTTCCTCTTCATCATCTTCACTTCATTGAGTAACATATGATTTTCCTTTCTTCTTCTAATTGTTGTCACATTTAGCCTAGATATGTCCATACCCTACACATTCTCTACATTGAATCCTTCCTAGCTGCCTTAATTCAATGTTTGATTTCTTGAGGATTGTTGAGTGGTTTGCTCCATCCGTGGCCCATGGTTGTTTCCAGAGTCTTGAAACCACGATATGTTCCCATTAGCTTTCCTAAGAATTATTATTTACCACTTTCTTTAGCATCCTTGAGAAATTCTTTATGATAAAATCGAGTTCTTCATTTTACATCATCGTTGTTCTGTTTAGGATTGTTTCATTATGACAAAGTTTTTGAATGACAACTCCTTCTTTGTTTGATGTTCGAACATCATCTCATAGGTTTTAATTGATCCTATCAGCTCATCCAAATTCGTTCTGGACGCATCCCTTGCCTTTTCTATTGCAGCTACTTTAATGGCAAATCTTTGGGGAAGTAATCTCAGCATCTTCTTTACTAGCCTAGTCTCTTTGTAAATTTTCCCCAATTGATGTGCCATATTTGTGATATCTCTGAGTCTTCCATTGAACACTGCAATAGTCTCATCATTTCCATTTTCAGCTCTTCAAATTTTGTTGCCAGCATTTGTAGTTTTGATTCATGTACACGACTTGTTCCCTCATGCATGGTTTGTACGATATCCCATCCTTTATTTTCTTGATGACACGTAGAGATGAGTTTGAACTGATTTTCACCTACTGCAGTAAAGATACCATTTGATGCTCTAGAGTTCGCCAATCCAGTCTTTTGTTCATCTGGTGTCCACGAATCTTTAGGCTTAACTACTCGCTCTTTAGAACTCAATTCTCCTCATTCAGAACTTCTAACAACTGGGGATTTACATTCTGTTTAAACATAGTGTCAAGCCAATTCATCCATTAAGTTTATAAACACTCACACGCGAGCCTTCAAGTAGTTGTAATTCGTTCCATCCACCAGGGATGGCTAAGACAAAGAGCTCATTCTCTGGTCTCAATTGGTAAAACTGGATCACATTTTCCTCGTCAAAACAAGTGACTTAGCTCTGAAATGAAAATTTGGTTTTGCCAATTATCTATTTTAATCTAACTAATTCATTCCAACTAATCCAAATACGTTAAATAATAAAAGTTGACACGTAAGACTTGATTACGCAGTTCAATACCTATATCTGTGGGGGCTTGCCTAGTTAAGAATAAATCTACTAATAAAAAAGACACAGTACAAAGTACATTATACAATTATACTTATCTTTACTAATTACAATTGTGGATTTTGCAACCCCCTGCTACCAATACCCCTTGATCAAACTCCCTTTGATCTAAAAACTTGTCAACGCTGGATTTCCTTCTTCGAGAAATTAAGATATACGATTTTGAATTGATCAACAGTATTAGATCATGTTGGAACATAGACAGATAGCACCAGAGTACTCTCGAAATATATGAAAATTTGGATGCTGATTTTCTTCAATTAAATTCTTAAGTAGTTCAGCCAAATTGTCTTCTATTTATATCTGATGAATCTATCCTTGTCGAATTGCAATTTTTCACGCCAATACTCTCCCAAAATATTCTAGTTCCTATTCTAATTCAGACAGATTAGCATATCTAATCCCATGAATACATGGATTTTTTCATATCTTACCCAATCCCTAAAGATATATATTTTCCCCAATGATTCCAATTCCATAGAAGTGGGGATTCAACCATACTAGATATGCTTAAATCTCCAGCGTTATAATTGTGACATTATATTCGATTTCCTTTTTCCAACACACAAGCAATATTCTTCAACGGTGAATTTTATGTTCCGTTATGGAAAGTCTTCGTACCCATGAAGTCTTGTCCAAAAAATAATTCCCATTCCATTTACAATTATGATTGCAATCAAATCCCATGAAACAAGGAATTACCAAACCCAATCCCTTGAAATAATAAATTAAAAATATTCCCATCTAATCAAGTTAAATCACATGCAAAAGGGAATAATATCATATTAATTCCAATTTCTTTCAGTCCAATCCAATCACATAAATGTAGGAATTAATATATTCTTCAATCTCAGACACAAATGAAATATTTTAACCACCTCAAATTTCCTTTATCCGCATATCTTTTTATATTGGTGTTTCAACATATACTTTCTATATTTTTATAATGTCCACAAATCCCCAATTAACTAAATAATTGTTTTACAAAAAGTTCAACAAGTACATAACAAATTCAATCTTAACAAATATAGGATTACATTCAACACAAAATATTAATAGTTTATTTTAAATTTCATCTTGAAATTCTTCATATTTTCAACTCTTCAAAGTCTTCACGTTCAACAAAGAAAAAAGAATGAGTAACAACTTCTTTGTTCTACCATTCACAAAACTTAGGTTTTGGGTTCGGGGAACAAGTTTTTAAATTTATAAACTAACCCTCAAATTTATATCTGTTTATAAAATTTATTTTAAAGATTTAAAATTATACTCCCTCCGTCCCAGAAAATTTTGCACATTTTGACTTTTGAAAGGAAACTGAATCAATTTTCAACAATTAAGATATGTATTTATTTGTATAAAAAATTTCAAAAAAATAACAATTTAAATATATTTGTTATGATGAATCCAACAACATATAATGTGATAATAGTCTTACATATATAATAATAGAATTTTAACGGTTGAAGTTGGTTTAGTTTGACTTTCAAAAGTTAAAATGTGCAAATTTCTCTAAGACAGAGTGAGTGTAAATATATATATATATATATATAACTGGAATCATGTGAAACAACCTATCTTGTGTGAGACCAAATATCAACCATAAATATAATTGAATCAGTGGTCAAGATTTAATGAGATAAATTTCCTCCCACTCTGAGTCTGGTCCCGCAGCAGTTGGCAGAAAAGTTATTTTTTATCTACCTAACTGATTAAATGCTGCCAATTAATTCACAATATTAAATGGATTCACATTAAATGTGACGTGAAGGAAAATCAACGTCCAACAAATATTTGTAATTAAATTAAATTGTGTTTTTTATAGACTACCTTTTTTCCTTCAAATATTAATTTGTTAAAATCCATCCATTCGTCTCGCGTGCTTTATGTTTTTCTTTTTTAAATAACCCTATTACTTGTAGAGTATGTCTCTTGAAAGACGTTCTTTCAATAAATTATGGAAATACCAAATTTTAAATTGCAAATTAGAAATAAATAAAGATAAAATTTTTGAGTTGCATTAATCGGGTCATAAAATTTACAACTACTACAAGTTGCATAATAAAATTTTAATACAACTAAAACTTTTACCTTTTTATTATTCTAATTAAACTTCATCTTTCCATAAACCTATGGAAAGACGGTCTTTTCCAAATCTACAAAACTGGTATTTTTAGTGTTTTTTATCACGTGAAATTCTTAAAACGGCAAACATACCATTTTCAAGCACATATGCACATAATGCTTAACCTTAATATACTTTAAACAAACAAATAATCAAACTTGCACAAATAGTTTTTGCACAGAAAATTCCATTTTCAAGCACTCACGCCTTTAACTTCAAACACCTAATAAATAGAAGCACCTACGCTAAATTTAATTTAAACACAAACTTGTCTGAAATTCTTAAATCGCCAAAAATGCCATTTTCAAGCACCCACACTTTTAACTTAAAGCACCTACACACATAACTTGAAGCACCTACTCATTACGCTCAATATCATTTAAACAAAATTGCCGAAATTCTTATAGAACCAAAAATATCATCTTTAAGCACTCACACCTTTAATTTAAAGCACATTTGCACATAAGTTGAAGCACCTACTCATTATGCTCAATATTATTTAAACACATAAACAAACTTGCCTTAAATTTTCCAAAGAAACAAAAATGCTATTTTCAAGCACCCACGTCTTTAACTTAAAGCACATATGCACATAACTTGAAGCACCTACTCATTACGCTCAATATAATTTAAACAAATAAACAAACTTGCTTGAAATTTTTTAAAGCACCAAAAATATCATTTTCAAACACCCATACATTTAACTTAAAACACCTATGCCCAAAACTTGTAGCACCTTCCATGAAAAAGGTCAACAAATAAAAATTCAAAACGCCTTCATCAAACATTAAAAGCCACAACAAATAGAATTTGAAACACCTTCATCACAACTTAAAAGTACCTACAAACAAAAATTGAAACATCTATACACATAAGTTATGGAATAACTATTTTATATTGTATTTTAAGTATTGTATTTTTCAATTTAAATATTACATTCTTAAAACAAATAATATACTTTATATTTTAAATGCGAAACTTTTTATACAGTACTAATTTTTTTTAACTTGAAGCACTCACACATTTAACTTGAACCACCTACGAACGTAATTTGAAGAATCCACTCATTACGCTCAATATAATTTAAACAAATAATCAAACATAAAGCACCAAAAATACCATTTTCAAGCACCCACAATTTTAACTTGAGGCACCAAGTAACATAACTTGAAGCACTTACTCATTATGTTCAATATAATTTTAAAAAATAATCAAATTTAAAGCACCAAAAATACCATTTTCAAGCACCCATACCTTTAATTTGAAGAACCTATGAACATAACTTGAAGCACCTACTCAATATAATTTAAACACAAACTTGCACGAAATTCTTAAATCACCAAAAAATACCATTTTCAAGCACTCACACCTTTAACTTGAAGCACTTATGAACATAACTTGAAGCACCTACTCATTACACTCAATATAATCTAAACAAATAAACAAACTTTAAGCACAAAAAAAAACTATTTTCAAGCACCCATACCATTAACTTGAAGCACATACGAACATAACTTGAAGCACCTATTCAATATAATTTAAACACAAACTTGCACAAAATTCTTAAAGTACCCAAAAATAATTTTCAAGCACCCACACCTTTAACTTGAAGCACTTGCGAACATAAGTTGAAGCACGTTCATCACAAAGCCCCAACAAATAGAAGTTCAAACACCTTCATTAAAATCTTAAAGTCCCAACAAATAGAAGTTCAAACACCTTCATTAAAATCTTAAAGTCCCAACAAATAGAAGTTCAAGCACATACTCAGTATAATTTAAATAGATAATTAAACTGATATGAAATTTTCAAAGCAACAAAAAGAGAGAGAGAGAGAGAGAGAGTTAAGTTTAGTTAAGTTATATAACAGATACAGTATTAAAGTCAGTTACACAACGGATACAATATTTAAGTTAAGTATTCAAAAAAATCAAGTTAGGTTAAGTTTAGATTTTTTTTACTCATGTTCTTATAGATTTTGATGCAAAAATATAGCAGTAGATCTCGTGTTCCATGGTCACAATAAATAAATCCTAGATAAAACTCAGGAAAGTGGCGAAAAAAGCAATATTAATGTAGATGCGGGTGATCTATTTATGAGTTATTTAATAAATAGATCCCTTGTCTCACATAACTCCTTGGTCTCACATAAATTCTTTGTCTTACAGGATCTCTCCATATATATATATATGTATATGTATATATGTATGTATATATATATATATGTATATATGTATGTATATATATATATATATGTATATATGTATGTATACTAGGCATTTTCGTGTGGGCTATTGACAGACCCAACCCAACAGTGAGGCAAGTGAGTATTTGACTCAAGCCCCCAATTATCTAAATATAGAGGTTCCCAATTTATTTATTGGATCCATTATACATATAGAAAAAAATATATTTTTTTGCCAAACATTAAAGTCAAGGTCATTCTCCTCTTCTTCTTTCTAGACACACTCCACTCCTTTTCATCCAAAACCCAACTCCCAAAGCAAAAAAAAATAAATAGAGCTCGACCGGACCAAGAGAAGCAAAACCAAAGGCAAAGCTCGGCATAAAATAAAACAGGAGCTCGACCAAGATGGAAGAACAAAGAGGGGTTTCCATTCAAAATTGAGGTTCAATCTTTTTCTTCTAAATTTATTTCTATCTTTATTGAAGAATTTTCAAGTTGGTGTTATATTTTCAAATCTTCTAATGTTTTGTTTAGGCTTAAATTGTTGGTTCATTCTTTGAATGTTGCTGGATTTGGTGAATTGTTTAGGCTTTATTGTTGAATTTGGTTCATTTTGTTTTGCCTTATATTTTGGTGAATTGTTTTTGGTGTTTAGCAAAGAGAGAAGAATGAGAGAATGTTGAGGTTTTTCTCTATTATTTGGGCAGCACCAATTTTATTCTCATCTAGATTTTAAGTTGTGCTCACTCTATATATCTTAGCAAATCTGAATTTTATTCTAATCAAGGTTTTAAGTTGTGCCCACTCTATATATCTTATCAAATCTGATTTTTTTATAGTCGGTACATGGAACCTTTAAAGCGTAAAACAAAGTGCGCATCCGGTGCTTAAAAAAGAAGGAAGATTAAAAGTCATGAAAGATATGTGAAAACACAAAAGATTTTTCTTGAGAGATTATTTAAGAAGAAAACAAGTGAAGAAGAGGACACAAGTAAAAATGATGAAGATGTAAGTGATGATGATCTAATTGAGGTGAATATTGGTAGTGTTGAGGAACAAGTTGCGGCAA
>JAULKK010276942.1:0-14840 GCA_032355705.1 Rubia peregrina
TGATATGTTCCGAACTAACACAGATAACCCTAAAAAGTTATGTTTCTATACAAACAAGTAGTTTTTATTAATAAAACCTTTTAAATTATTCTCTAGTATTATATATCCATAAAACCCTTGAAAATATTTTCTCTCATAGAAAGGATTTTACTTCTTTATTTCCCATTCACTTTATTTTCGTCTTCATTATTGATTATAATTAATTAATGCTAGAACTGTATAATTATAATTTTGCTAATTTTAGCAGGTCATTTTTGTGCTTGGATTGATATTTCTAGTTGAAAGTTGTTAGCATGATCAGTCACGCCTTTTCGGGAACAACATCACCTTGGAGCTTCTGCAGCAGGAGCTCGAGCTGAACGGCTGTGCCGCCATAGTTGTAGGAAGGAGGTGGCTGAGGTGAGAAGAGGATCGTGACTTACCTGTTTTGCCAGGCCGAGGTGATTCACGCCATTCTTTAACCGACTTTTTTTTCCTGAGACTTGATGTTTACTATTTAACAACTAGGGAAAACTTAGTGTGTGCTTTCATTGTATAAAATTGTTAGGCTTTATCAAAACCTTTCATTGTGCTGTTTAATTGTTTTCTTATCAGTTTCATTGTAATGTTGGGATGATGCATTGTTGTTTCTTAAATTATGTATTCTTCGGTAGTAGTATTCAAGGCATTAATTTCCAATTGAGTTGTTAGTTCTTTTAAAATAGATATAGCATTGGTATTTAGTGTATTCAAGAGTTCAGATCAATATCGTTTGTATCACACATATATAAGACCTCTTTGGCAAGGTTGAATTTTCCTTCGTATTTGGTTATCTTTCAATAATATATCAAATCATCTTTGAGAACTTATGTTATTATTTTCACATGAGAGCAAGAATTGTATGGCAATTAAAAATTAACCATAATTTTGAGAAATTACACTTGAACATGATATGAGGTATGTTTATAGAAAAGTAATATCAATGGGATATGAGTCAGTTTTTGTGCACTTTCCGTACCAATTTTGTCCTTAATTTTTAGTAAAATTTGTTTTAAACACTTCATAATCTGTAAGGATAGTTCATAATCTACTAATTATTGACAATAGACCAATTTAACGAGTAGTGACTCAATCATGGTGCATTTATCTACAACATTTTGGCACAAGATTGAACATGGCCTGGATTACATACTAATGTCCAAAACATGACTGAGAACGTGTATTAACAAAGTGTATCATGTGTATGTTTTTTCTCAATTTTCATTTTAATTAAGTTTTCCTTTAAGAAAAGTGTTCATATTTTAAGTGTGTACACAAATTTATTACAATTAAAGTGAACTCGGAATTTCATGCCATTTGCATGCATATTTCTGATACAAGGAATGGCAGGTGCACCTATTTGAAGTTTTAAAAAAATCAAATTATAACACTTCCCTGGAAAAAAATTACATCATTTCATCTTTCTAGAACAAAATTCTAGGAAAAATCAAGAAGCCTTCAATTTGTAAATGAGGATGAAATCATGTGGCTATTGTATATCATGTTTTTTTCTTACTAACTTGCTTTTACCTCTTTTATTTTTGTCAGGACAAAATTCAAATGTTACAGACGAATATTTCTTGATTGTGACAAAATTGATGTTTTGTTGTGAACTAGTGCGTCATGCCGTCACAATTACTGTTGTGCACCAGTGCTGAGGACTGATCTGAAGAGTAGTGAGTGTTTCAGCACTTTCTTGTGCTTGATTGTTGATATGGTGGGGAAGAGAGGGAACATGAAAGTATCGTTTGCGTGGTATGGCACGAGCTCTGCCAGCTTGAACCACTATCTGGCTCTAAGAGGTATGACGCCGGATGATATGAGTTAAAACAGATCTTGCGGCATTGGTGCCTCTTTGACTCCATCAATATTTTTGAGATACAGGTAATTAACATGTTTTACTTGACTGGTATTTTATGTACTCTAATGGTTTTTGGTATTTTATGCTCTAATTTTTTTAGTTAGTTAGTTTTCTAGAAATTTTTGTGATTAGCTAACTTCACATGGCCTTCAATATCTAGCTCAAGGTTCTGCTTTCATATCTACTACTGCATAGGGTCTTTATATATTTTTTATTAGTTCCTCTTATACGAAATCGAATGTTTTGTCAGTCATTAACGCACATTACTTGCACATAACAAAGGTGTGCACAAAATTTGAAGTGTATTAATTTGGCAATGTGCGTTTGTTGGGATTTTTTCCCTAGTATTTATGATTGCATAGCGCATTGGACCTAATGTGATATTCTTAATATATCTTGCATGATCGATGTTGGATGAATTCAAGGGCAACAAAAGTTAGAAAACGGAACAATGATTCATGTGGTGCATTAGGGTTACCTTCTTCTTGACTTCACAACTTTGAAGCAACGTTTCCCAATTTTCATTCAGTTTTTATGTAAAAGGTTTAATTGTTGAGTTCTAGTTTCTGGAAATTCTAGGAATGAGTTTAATCCAATTATTTTAGGATTTTAAAACACCTATTTTTATTTTGGTTCCTTTTTTATCTAGTCCTCTCTATTCGCTCATTTACCATAAGTTAGCTGTGTTTGCATTTTATTAGGGATTTTATCAATTATACCCTTCAGAATTGATTGACTTTTTCTACGGTAAGGTCTTTCTTAATTTCACAATAATATGGTTAAAATTTAAACTATCATACGCTAATATTCTTTTTGTCTAGGCGGGGTTTCTGAGGGTTGTGTAAAATATGTGTGGGCGAACGGGCGATGGTGAGTTAAGCTCTAATTTCCTGACTTTTTTGTTATAGAATGGTCGAATTAAAATTGGAAAATGCAAGTTAGAATGGTACCCTCTTCAAATTGAAATTTATATTATAATAACCTAAATTGTTTTTTTAAAAAAAATAAAAAGTTATTCACTTTTTCATTAATATTGGAGAAGGTGTTTTTAAAGTTAAAAGTGGATAACCATTATAATAAAAAAGTAAATTCAAATTGCTGCCCATGTTAACTAAGTCATTCAAGCACAGGGTTCGAATGATCACCTTGTCATTGATGAAATGGGCGATGCATGGTCTTTGAGCTAATATGTTTGGATCACAACCATTGACAAATCAGCCCACAACGAGGGTGATATGTTCGGAACTATCACAGGTAACCCTAAAAAGTTGTGTATCTATCCAAATGAGTAGTTTATATTAATAAAAACCTTTTAAAATCTTCTCTAGTATTATATATACATAAAACCCTTGAAAATCTTTTCTCTCATAGAAAGGATTGCATTTCTTCATTTCTCTTTCACTATTTTTTTTCTCCTTTGTTGATTATAATTAATTAATACTGTAACTACATATTAATAATTTAGCTTATTTTATTAAGTTATTTTTGTTTTCGAATTGATATTTCTTGTTGAAGGTTGTTGGCCTAATCACGCACGGCTGCTCCAACACGACATCACCTTGGAGCTCCTGCAGCAGAACTTTTAGTTGTACTATTTTTTTATTAGTTTCATTGTAATTGTGGGATGATGCGCTGTTGTTTCTTAATTCATGTATTCTTCGGTAAGTAGTATTGAAAGAATTAATATTCAGTTGAGTTGTTAGATATTTTGTAATTGAGATAGCATTTGTATTTAGTGTATTCGAGATTTCAGACCAATATCTTTTGTATCACACATATATAAGACCTCTTTTGGCAAGGTTGAATATTTCAACCCACTCGGTTATCTTTAAATAATATATCAAATAGTCTTTAAGTGCTTATGTTATTATTTTCACATGAGAGCAAAAATTGTATGGCGATTAAAAATTAACCATAATTTTGAGAAATGAGATGTGAACATGATATGAGGTATGTTTATAGAAAGTTAATATCAAAGGGTTACGATTAGGTTTTTGTGCAATTTACGTACCAATTTTCTCCTTAATTTTAAACAAGTACGAGTAAGAATTGTTTTAAGCCCTTCAAAATCTATAAGGATAGTCCATAATCAACTAAAATTGATAGTAGACCAATTTTAACGAGTAGTTACACAATCATGGTGCATTTTTCTGCAACATAGTGGCTCAAGATTGAACATGGTCTTGATTACACATTAATGTCCAAAACATGCACTAAGAACGTGTATGAACAAAGCATACCATATGTATAGTTTATCTTAAGTGTTCGTTTTAATTTAGTTTTCCTTTAAGAAAAGTGTTCATATTTTAAGTGCGTATATTTTTGAAGGTGATACAAATTTACTGTTAGTAAAGCAGACTCGGGATTTAGTGCCATTTGCATGCATATTTATGAAACAAAGAACGTCATATGCACATTTGTGAAGTTTTAAAATAATCAAACTTATAACACTTTCCTGAAAAACAATTTCCATGATTTCATCTTTCTAGAACAAGACTCCAAAACCGACAACAACATTCCAGGCAAAATAAAAAGGCCTTCAATTTGTACATGAGGACGAGATCAAGTGGCCATTGTATATCTTGTTTGTTTCTTACTAACTTGCTTTTCCTTGGTTTTTTTTATCAGGACAAAAACAAATGTTACGGATGAATGTTTCATGATTTGGATGAAATTGGATATTTTTTAGTGCACTGATGCGTGAGGCTGTCACAATTACGGATGTGCACCAGTGCGTGAGGACTGATCCGGAGATTAGTGTGTGTTTCAACGCTTTCTCGCTCTTAATCGTGAAGATGGCATGGAAGAGAAGGAAAACGAAAGCATCGTTCATGTGGTATGGCACGAGCGCTGCTAGTTTGAAACAATTTCTGGCTCTCGGGGTTTGACGCCGGATGCTGTGAATTAAAATAGATCTTGCGGTGTTGGTGCCTACTTGACTCCCGCCATATTTTCGACATATAGGTAATTAACATATTTTACTTGACATGTATTTTATGTACTCTAATGGTTTTTGTATTTTATCCTCTAATTCTTTTTCTGTTAGTTTGTTTACCTGTAATTTTTGTGATTAACTAACATAACATGGCCTTCGATATCTAGCTCAAGGTCCTATTTTCATGTCTGCTACTACATAGGGTCTTTATATTTATTTCATATCAGTCATTGACGCACGTTACTAGCACTTAACAAAAGTTGTGTCGGTGCCTATAGCCATATTTTCGAGATACAGGTATATCACATGTTTTACTCGACTCTGATGGTTTTCTTATTTTATAATGAAACAATTTTTAAAAATTTGATTTCCAGAAATTTCTGTGATTAACTAACATCATATGGCCTTCGATATCTAGCTCGAGGTCTAGCTTTCATGCCTACTTCTACATATGGTAATTATATTTATTGATTAGATTTTGTTGGACGAAATAGAATATTTTATCATTCATTAATGCACGTTACTAGAACTTAACAAAGGCGTGCACACAATTTTAAGTGTATTACTCTTACAATGTGCATTTGTTGGGATTTTGTTCAGGTATGTATGATTGCATAGCGTATTGGACCTAATGTAGGAGTCTTGATAAATGTTGCACCATCAACGTTGGATCAATTCAAGGGAAACAAAAATTAGAAAACAGAACAATGATTCGAGTACTGAATTAGGGTTACCTTCTTCTTAGCATCACAGGTTGGAACAACTTTTCCCAATTTTTATTCATTTTCGATGTAACAGGATTAGTTGGTGAGTTCTTGTTTATGGAAATACTAGGAGTGAGTTTAATCCAATTGTTTAAGGATTATACAACACTTATTTTAGTTTTGGTTTCTTTTTGAGCTAGTCCTCTTTATTTGTTCATTTATCATCTAGTTAATTGTGTTTGCATTTTATTAGGGATTTTATAAATTATATCATGCGGAACTGATAGAATTTTTCTGCAGTGAGGTCTTTCTTACTTTCACAATATTAGGGTTAAAATTTCAACTACCATGTGCTGATTTTATTTTATTTTAGGGCAGGGTTTTGGGGTTGCATGAAATTTGTGTGGGCGAACGGACGATGGTTAGTTGAGCTCTAATTTCTGGACTTTTTGTTATAGAATGGTCAACGTACAATTGGAAAACACAAGTAACATTAGTACCAACTTTTTTTTTGAAATTTATATTATAATAACCTAAATTTTAAAATGTGTTTAAAATTTATTCACTTTTCATTAATATGTGAGAAGGAGTTTTTAAAGTTAAAAGTGGATAACCATTATAATAAAATTTTAATTCAAATTGGTAACCATTTTAATTAAGCCATTCAAGCACAAGATTCGCACGATCACCTTGTCATTGATGAAATGAGCGATGCATGGTGCATGAGAGAATATGTTCGGATCACTACCACCGAAAAATCGGTCCAAGGACGAAGATGATATGTTCAGATCTATCACAGATAACCCTAAAAAATTATGTTTCTATACAAATGAGTAGTTTATATCAATAAAAACCTTTAAAAATCTTCACTATTAGTATATATCTGTAAAACCCTTTAAAATGCTTTTAATCATAGCAAGGATTGTAGTTCTTCATTTCCCTTTCACTTTCTTTTCGTCTTCTTTATTGATTATAATTAATTAATACTATAACTACATAATCATAATTTTGCTTATTTTAGCACATCATTTTTGTGCTTGAATTGATATTTCTTGTTGAAGGTTGTTAGCTTGATCAGGCATGACATAGCCTTGGAACTCCTGCAGTAGAAGCTCGAGATGAACGGTTATGCCACCGCTGTAGAAAGAAAAAATGCCTGTGTTGAGAAGAAAGTTGCAACTTACCCGCTTTTCCAGGCCAAGGCAATTCACGCCACCCTCTAATCGACTCTTATTTTATGAGGTTTGAGGTTTACAATTTAACAGTTTGGGCAAAATTAGTGTGTCTTTTCATTGTAATAAAATTGTAAGGTTTTATCAAAACCTTTCATTGTACTGTTTTTTTTAACAGTTTCATTGTAATGTTGGGATGATGACTTTGGTTTTTTAATTCATGTATTCTTAGGTAATTAGTATTCAAAGCATTAATGTTCAATTGAGTTGTTAAATCTCCTGAAATAGAGATGGCATCGGTATTTAGTGTATTCAAGAGTTTAGACTAATATCTTTTTTATTACGCGTATATAAGACCTCTTATGGAAAGGTTGAATCTTCCTTCCCATTCAGTTATCTTCAATAATATATCAAATAATCTCGGAGCACTACTGTGATATTTTCACACTAGAGCAAAGATTGTACAACAATTAAAAATTAACCATGATTTTGAAAAATGAGATGTGAATACGATATGAGTTATGTCTATATAAATGGCATATCAAAGGGATACAAATATGTTTTTGTGCACTTTACGTACCAATTTTCTCCTTAATTATAAAAAGGTAGGAGTAAGAATTGTTTTAAACATTTCATAATCTATAAGGATAGTCCATAATCAACTAAATATTGATAGTAGACCAATTTTAACGAGTAGTGACTCAATCATAGTGCATTTGTCTGCAGCATTTTGGCACTAGATTGAACATGGCCTTGATTGCGTATTAATGTCCAAAACATGCACTGAGAATGTGTATTAACAAAGCGTATATGTATGGTTTTTCTTAACTGTTCCTTTTTCCTTTAGTTTTCCTTTAAGAAAATTGTTCATATTGTAAGTGCGAATCTTTTTAAGGTGAAACAAATTTACTGCAATTGAAGAAGGCTCGTGATTTCATGTCATTTGCATGCATATTTTTTTAAACAAAAAAATGTCAGATGCACATTTGTGAAGTTTTTTTAAAAACAAATCAAACTTATAACACTTCCCTAAAAAAATTCCATCGTTTTATCTTTCTAGAACAAGATTTGAACACCGACAACAAGATTTCAGGCAAAATTAAGAACCCTTCAATTTGTAAATGTAGACGAAATCAAGTGGCCATTGTATATCTTGATTAGTTGCCAACTAACTTGCTTTACCTCGTTGTTTTTTTGGTCTGGACGAAAATGAATGTTACAGACGAATGTTTCCTGATTTGGACAAAATTAAATGTTTTGTTGTGCATTAGTGCGTGAGATCATCACAAGTGAATGAGTACTGATCCGGAGAGTAGTGAACATTTCAATGCTTTCTCGCACTTGAACGCGGACGTGGTGGGAAAGAGAGGGAACACGAATGCGTCGTTAGCATGGTATGACACGAGGGCTGCCAGCTTGAACCTATTTCTGGATCCCAGGGGTTTTTCGCTTGATGACGTGAACTAAAACAGCTCTTGCATTGTCGGTGCCTACTTAACTACGACCATATTTTGGAGATACAGGTAATTTAACATGTTTTACTTGACTCGTAATTTTTGTACCCTAATGGTTTTGGTATTTTATCCCCTAATGTATTTTTTGTTAGTTTGTATTTCTGAAATTTCTATGATTATTTAATAGCATACAAACTTCTAGATCTAGCTTAAGGTCCAACTTTCGTGTCTCCTACTACATATGTTCTTTGTATTTCTCAATTAGTTGTTCTTGGGCAAAATCAAATGTTTTGTCAGTCATTGACCCATGTTACTTGCACTTATAAAATGCATGCACGCAATTTTAGGTGTATTACTTTTGGATTGTGCTTTTGTTGAGATTTTGTTCTGGTGTTTATGATTGCATAGCTCATGGGACCTAATGCGGGATGTTTAATAAATGTTGCATCACTGATGTTGGATTAATTCAAGGGCAACAAAAGTTTTTAAAAATGGAACAATGACTCAAGTAGTGAATTGGAGTAACCTTTTTCTTAACATCGCTGTTTGGAGCAACTTTTCTCCTCTTACTATTCGTTTTCGATCTAAAAGGTTTGGTTGTTGAGTTCTAAATTCTGGAAATACTAGGAGTGAGTTTAATCCAATGATTTTAGGAATTTACAACATTTATTTTAGTTTGGTTACTTTTTGAGCTAGTCCTCTTTATTTGTTCATTTATCATCAGTTAACTGTGTCTGAATTTTATTAGGAAATTTATAAATTATTTTGTGCATAATTGATAGAATTTGTCTGCGGTGAGGTCTTTCTTATTTTCCCAATATTAGTGTTAATGTTTCAACTATCGTATGCTAATTTTCTTTTTACTGGGTGGGGTTTCAGGGCGTTGTGTGAAATCTTTGTGGACGAACAGGCAATTGTGAGTTGAGTTCTAATTTTCAGACTTTTATTATGGTAAGGTCGACGTAGGGTTGGAACACAGGTTAAAATGATACCCACTTTTCATTGATTGTAGTAACCTAATTTAAAATTATTTTTAAAAGTTATTCACTTTTTCATTAATGTCTGAGAAGGTTTTTTTAAGTTAAAAGTACATAACCATTATAATAAAAATTAAATTCAAATTGGTTACCATTTTAATTATACCATTCAAGCACAAGAATTGCACGATCACCTTGTCATTGATGAAATGGGTGATGCATGGTGTGTGAACTGATATGTTCGAATCACAACCACCGACAAATCGGTCCAAGGACAAAGATGATATGATCGGATCTATCATAGAAAGCCTTAAAAATTATGTTTCAGAATAAATGAGCAGTGTCTATCAATAAACTCTTTTAAAATCTTCTGTAGCAGTATATATATCCATAAAACTCTTGAAAATATTTTCTCTGATAGCAAGGATCGTACTTCTTTATTTCCTTTTCATTTTCTTTTCGTCTCATTTATTGATTATAATCTATTAACATCGCTTATTTTAACACGTCATTTTTGTGTTTGAATTGATGTTTCTTGTTGAATGTTAGTCTAATCGGGCATGACTGTTCGGGCACAACATCGCCCTAAAGCTATAACAACAGGAGCTCAAGCTTAACGAATGTGCCGCCGCAATGGTAGGATGGAGGCGGCAAAGGTGCGAGAAGTTCGCTACTTGCCTGATTTGCCAAGCTGAAGCAATTCGTGCCATCCTCTAATCGAATATTGTTTTATGATATTTGATGTTTACAATTTAAAACCTTAGGAAAAACTAGTGTGTGTTTTCATTGTAATAAAAAATTTAAGGTTTTATCAAAACTTTTCATTGAACTATTTGTTAGTTTTCTATCAGTTTCATTGTAATGGGTGAATGATGCACTTTTGTTTCTTAATTCATGTATCCTTCGGTAAGTATTATTCAAAGCATTAATATTCAATTGAGTTGTTTGTTCTTTTGAAATAAAGATGGCCTTGGTATTTAGTGTATTCAAGATTTCAAACCATAATCTTTTGTATCGTATATATATAGGACACCTTTTGACAAGGTTGAATCTTCCTTCCCATTCGATTATATTTCAATAATATATCGAATAGTCTCTGAGCGTTTATGATATGATTTCAACATTAGAGCAATAATTGTACGGTGATTAAAATTTAAATATAATTTGAAAAACAAGTTGTGAACATGTATGAGTGATAAGACGTCAAAAGCATGTATTTTCCGAGACATTTAACACCTCTTTTGTTATGTTTTTGTTCGAAGATTTCTAGATTTAGGTAGGTTTACATCATAAGGGGTTTAGATAACCATTTTCGGTTTTCATATCTAAATCCTTCAATTTATAGCCTAGGTTGAATCTAATGGATTTTGGTATCCTTATGAGTGATATGCTGATCTCTTTTTAGCACATTTAAATTCATAGTTGTAATAGACTAAACTTTTCTGTAAGAATAATGGATGCTTCGTTGATAGAAGAAAACTATGGATTTGAAGAAGGATAGCCGGGCGACCGACACGAAGACCGGCTGACCGACCAGCCGGGTGAAGAGGACCGGGTGCTCAACCGGGCATCCCAGCCCTCAACCGGGCGCCCCCAGCCTTCAACCAGGCATCCCAGCCCTCAACCGGGTGTCCCGGCCCTCAACCAGGCATCCCAGCCCGCGTCTCAGCAGAAACCGCGCTCAAAGAGAAGAAACCATGCGTCGCCCGGCACCCAGCGCCTTAGCCATGCAACGCCCGATGTCCAGTGCCTTAACTGCATGTAGCTAGGCACCCAGCACCTAACTGAGTGTCACCTGGCACCTTAACCGCACGTCGCCCGGTGCCCAGCGCCTAAATCGCGCCCGCCCAGCTCCCAGTGCTATAACCACCGATTTCCGTAGCCCAGAGGCGATGATGAAGTCGGAGCTCAAAGAGGTGAAAGAGAGCTCTAATATGTGAAAGAAAGCTTGAAGAAATTGAAAGATAGATAAAAACAACTCTCCAAGAAGGGTTCACCTGAGGTCCAGCATGCTCTGTTGGAATTTTTTATTGAGAAGTAAATAAGCTCCAAAGAGTTGTACACCCTCTTTATTGACCTCCTTAAGACATCGAAGAAGTGGGATCACACCAAAGTAATTGGCATCATGTCTTCTCAACTCTTTGCCAAACAAGCGGAAGATTGCCAGAAATATGTCGATGACGAAACTTAGAAGCATATTCAGTCAAAGTGGGGCGAGGTCACCAGGTAAGGCGGCTTGATGTGTCCATATTATATGGTGATTTTGGGATCTTTTTTAATCATTTTGGTATTCTTTCGTGCTTTAGATAATCCATTTTACCTTGAAATTCTATTAGGAGAGCTAAGGGAGACGTTTGCGCTCTTATCACTTTTCCAAAGAATTTGTGAGACTTGGTAATAATTCAAAAATTTGAAGACCATGAAGACTACTTTTGAAGACAGTGAAGACCATGAAGACTTGAAGACATGAATAAGAGATGGCTACACTGAGATAAGAAAAAGAAAACGTTGAAAACCAGCTTACTATGTCTGTCGCGAGTAGTGATGCATGAGTCTCGAGTCGCGACAGGTCGCTACCAAGATCTACTTTTGACTTTTTGTACTATAAATAAAATCTTATCCTCTCTCTCTCTCCTTCAAATACTTATATGTGTAAACCCTTAGGGAAATCTCTCTTCTTCGATGACGACCCCGACTTGTCATTATCTACTTTTTTGTAGTTAGGAAGAAATTAGGGTTTATAAATTTCATATTTGAGAGGTATGACGATGACCTCCCAAATTTTGGTGTCGTTGCCGAGGAGGAGGCATGTAATTTAGGTGTTTGGGCATATTGTGTTTGAATGTATGCTAGTTGTGAATATTTGTTAGTTTTCTGTTATTCACTTTTTATTTGATCTTAGGTTGGTTTAGAGATGTATATTTTGATTTCTTGGTGTGTGTTTGTGCTCGATCCTTTTCACAAGAACCCCTAAATTACGACCCCAAGTTAGAGTTAAATTTGAAAAGGGCTAGGAGGCTTTCTTTGTAAAGTGTGAACAACACCCCTCCTAGTGACCATTTTGCAGAACCTTCTACCTCTATGGTTCATCAAGAGGAGCAAGAGGAACGTGAAGGCGAGAACCCCGGGGGAGGACCTCAACACCCTCACCTTCAAGAGAGATATGTCTCGTTTAGCCAAATTCCATTGAGAGATATTATGGCTCCCAATCTTGAGCAGCGACCAATGTGCATCACTTATCTGACGGTTGGAGGTACCAGGCTTTTGAGCTTAAATCCGGATTGATACACCTTCTACCTACATTTCTTGATAGGTAAGAAGAGGGACCCAATAGACATCTCTCCGGCTTTCATATGGTTTGTTTTGGGATAATTCCCAAAGAGGTGGATGAAGACCTCTACAAATTGAAAGCATTCCCATTTTCATTGCAAGATACCACAAGGGATTGGCTCCACTACCTTCCATCTGGAAGTATCACATCTTGGATTGAATTGAAGAGAAAGTTTCTTGCCAAGTACTTCTCGGCCTCAAAGTTCACCACCTTGAAGAAGGACATAAGCAATACCCTTTAATAGCACGAAGAGTCACTTTAAGACTATTGGGAGAGGTTCAATGGTTTTTCTCAAGTTGTCCCTACCATGGCTACTCGGAGGGAGATTTGGTCGAATACTTGTACAATGGTCTTCTTGATGAAGATCAAAGGTTAGTGAGGAGATCTAGTGGTGGTTCTCTTGGGAACAAAAATTTGAGGCAATATATGGAACTCTTGGAGGAGTAGCTGAGGGGTCAAGGAATTATAGCACAAGGGACGATTTGAGGAGACAAAATCCCAACACAAGTGCTCATTCCAACAATGGGAAACTTGAAGACCATGTGTCGACTCACACTACTATGGTCAAGGCTTTGACGATACAATCCAAGGCTAAACTACATGTGAAATCTTGATAGATTTTCTCTTCTCCGCATTCAACGGATGCATGTCCTACTTTCCAAGATAATTATGTGGAGGAGGTGAGTGCCATAGGATATCAAGGAGCCAAGGATACTAAAATCAAGGTTATCAAGGAAATCAAGTCTACCAAGAAGGCTACCAAAATTGGCCTTACAATACGGCCAATCAAGTTCATCCAAACCTCCGGTATAGAAAACAAAAAAAATCTTTTGGCGGCGGTAAAAAATATGTTTCTTGGGGAAGAGATACTATTTCCCCAATTGAGTCACATGTATCTAACATATTCATACCTAATGATTTTCCACAAAGGGGTGACGAAATGTATAACTTGTACAAATCTTTCCATTTTCTAAGTCGATCCAATCCATTCGTTTGTAGAGTTTTTTTTATCGAAAGATGTGTATATTATCAGAGCTAACTTGCTTGGAAACATAGTTTAGGCCGTCACCCTTAGCCTATTACAAAAAAACCTTGTTAATTATACAACTAACAAACCTTGTTATACCCAACAAAAGCCTACAAAAACCGAATTGTAGATTACATCAGGTCCCCCCCTTCACTTCTGACTTGATCGCCTCGACCAACATCTCAAGGCTTGCCTCTTTTTTTTGGAAGATCCTTTGGTTCCTTTCTATCCATAGTTGATACAGAGAGGAGGAGTAAGTTTGTAGTTTGCACCATTTCCTTCTTTTCATCAGGCAGTAGAGCACTTTCTTTAAGGACCTCAGATTCCTTGCTGTATCGAGCTGGAGTTTTTGCATCAAACTTCTTGTGAACTGGCATGCAATGAATAGATGATTTGCATCCTCAGTTGTTTCCTGACAAAGGCAGCACAAGTCCCCTCCAGGAATCACCTTGAACCTCACCAGTCTATCCACTGTGGGCAGCCTATGCTTGAAGAGCATCCATAGAATGTATCTGTGCCTTGGTTGGATTTTGGAATGCCATAGGAGTTTGGCCAGGTAGTCCTTCTGTGCCCCTCCTTTTTGGATGTTGTAAGCTCTCCTAACACTGAAACTACCAGATTTTGTGACACAGCCCTTCAGTTGGTCTTGCATTTGCATATTCAGCCTTGTGATTGTCTTCCATCCCCAGCTATGTGACTCCGAGCCCTTGTAGTTCCTGAATTCCTTGCCTTTGAGGTAGTATGCATGGACCCATTGTACCCATAATATGTCCTTTTTGGAGCTAATATCCCAGATGAGTTTGCATAATGCTGCTTTATTCCATAATGAAGGATCCCTCAATCCCCATCCTCCTCCTGCTTTCGATCTGCACATTGTGTCCCATGCCACGGCTGTGTATCCTCTTTCACCCCTCTCTCTGCCCCAGATGAAATCTCTGCAGAGATCCACCACCTCCTTATGAATGCTCTCTGGAACCTTGAACACACTGGTCCAGTAACCTGTGATATTCAGTAGGACAGTGTTGACTAATTGCACCCTACCCGCTTATGAAAGGTTCCTGGAATCCCACATTTTTAACCTTCCCACCACTTTCTCCAGAAGATTGCTATAGGTTTTAGCATTCCACCGGGTTGAGTTCAAAGGTATCCCCAAGTACTTCACCGGGAGTTCCCCTCTTACAATCTATAATATGGCATTTAAGAGGCTCTTCTCTTCCTCTCCCATTTTTGAAAAAAGACCTGTGATTTTTCATCATTGATTGCAAGCCCAGTGGTCATTTGGAACTCCCTCAGGGTCTGTTTGAGCCCACTCAGTGATCCTTTGTCTGCTGCACAAAAAACCAGTAGGTCATCTGCAAACA
>JAULKK010276951.1:0-14840 GCA_032355705.1 Rubia peregrina
GGGCTAATTCGTTTCAAGGGCAACGAACGTTGCTCGTGATTGTATGCAATTGTGTAACTGCTTTCTGTAAATCGCATGTCTTTATGCTTTCAATTAATTCGGATTTAATTTTTAGCATGACACTATAATGCATGATCAATTAATAAAGTTATTCCTTTGATACATGCTTGTGGAAATTTTATTTTAGAGATTTAATTTAAAAAATTATTCCCAATATAACTTACAACAGAGAAAATACACGATACGAGGAGTCTAACAATATCTCACATAATGATATTGATGTCTATACACTAATTGAAATTTATGGTATTACATGCCTTGATTGACTTGACCAAAAAGTGTGCAAGTTCGGTTGGCACAAGAGGAGTATCTTAGTTTCAAACTTATAGTTTGTACTTTAATTTTGATTGAGTTATTGGTTAGTTTTTTATCTTGTCTTTTAAATATCAATATGTATATTTTGAATATGTATATTTTTATTTATTGTATTTTTTGATGCTTTAATAGTGTGAATTAATTTTTAATATCTTAATACGTACCGATGTTTATTTTTTGATATCAGTGTTACATTTTAGTTTAATGTTTATCTATTTTAAAGTTGATGAGTATTTTATGATTTTTAAAGTTTAAATATTTTTATGTGTTTTGAAGGTTTGACATTTCTAATTTGATGGGTATTTTAATATTTTATTTAATATTTAAATATTTTAATTTAATGTGCATTTTAGTACCTTTATTTGATATTTAACCATTTTTAATTTGATGCGTATTTCATAGTTTTATATGATCTGTATTTTAGTATTTTACTTGTTGTTTATCTATTTTTATTTTTGTCATTTTATTCACTGTTTAACTATTTTTAAAGTTGTCATTGGATCTGTATTTACCATTTCAATTTGATTTTTTTAAAACTATTTTTATTTGATATGTATTTTCAGATTTTTATTTAATGTTTAATCAAACATTTGGAGCCGCATTCTCTCTTTTTTCTTTATGTAATTTTCTTTTAGTCTCTAAAATTTCGGCAAATTTTAAAATAAATCCCTAATAAAAATATTAATTTTTTGACCCTCCAAAAGTAAAAGACTCTTATTTTATCTTTCTACTATTCTAATTGCTCTTGGTCTCAACAAAAAAGGTATCGCGGAAAATTAACTTTGGAAACAAACACAATTTTATCATAGCTGGAGAAGGTCTGTTGCTATTATGACAAAGCGGTTATCGATCTCTTTCTACAAATAATATAATTATAGATTGTAGAAATTAGGTACATTATGAATGTGATTTTATTAATGACACAAGAATAAGAAGCCTATATATAGGCTTCTTATATAGAAGTACAACTGGCATTCTAACTAAGACATACTAGATATACAAGAATATTCACAAGATATCTCAAAAAATATCACAAAATATCTTCTACACTCCTCCTCAAGTTGGAGCATGAGGATCCCGAATGTCCAACTTGCCAAGTAAAGCCTGAAAGAACTGTCTTTCAAGCGCCTTAGTAAACAAACCTGCTGGCTGATTAGACGTTCCAATATGATAAGTAACCACATCACCAGACTAAACTACATTACGAACAAAATGACAGTAAATCTCAATGTGTTTCATCCTCTCATGAAGCACTGGATTGGCTGCAATATGAAGAGTTGCTTGACTATCACAATATAACCGCATTGGAGTAGAGTGAGCAATACCCAATGAGCGAAGAAAGGGCTTAAACCACAGTAGCTCACAACAAGCAACTGCCATAGCTCTATATTCAGCTTCAGCCGAAGAACGAGAAACAGTCGGTTGTTTCTTCGTCTTCCAAGAAACTGGAGACTCTCCAATCATCAAAATATCTAGTCAAAGATCTCCGAGTGATTGGACAAGCCTCCCAATCAGAATCACAAAAAGTCGTAAGCTGAAGCAAACTCTTAGCTGACAGAAACAAACCCTGACCAGGATGACTCTTCAAATAGTGTAACATGCGCATGACAACCTGCTAATGGGCCAATCGTGGCTTCTCCATAAATTGGGCCAAGGTATGAATTGAATAGCTAAGATCCAGACGAGTGATGGTAATGTAAATGAGTTCCCCAACTATATGCATGTAATGTGCCAAATCATCAAAGAAAAGACCATCATCTCGCGCCAAATTGTGCTGCTGTTCCATAGGAAAATCAGTGGGTTTCGCCGCCAATAACACAGTGTCCGATAAAATATCCAGAACATATTTCCGCTGAGACAGAAATATACCGTCAAGGCGAAGAGCTATCTCAATGCCCAAGAAATACTTGAGAGCACCAAAATCCTTCATATGAAAACAGGAACCAAATACTTCTTGAATTCAACTATCATCTCAGAAGAAGAACCAGCAATAATGAGATCATCAACATAAACCAAAATATGAAGGGACACGTCATCACAGAGAAAAGAGAGTAATATGCCTTACTCTAAAATAAACCGAAGAGGAGAAGAGCAGCAAGCTTCGCAAACCAATTCCGCGGAGCTTATCGAAAACCACAAAGAGATTTGCGAAGATTGCAAACCAAACCAGGCACCGGTAAAGTGTAGCTCATAGGTGGACGCATATACACCTCCTCCTCAAGATCACCATGGAGAAATGCATTTTGAACATCCATCTAATGCAAATCCCAACCACGAATAGCAGCAACAGCCAAGAAAAGACGAACCGAACTCATCTTAGCCACATGAGCAAATGTCTCAGTAAAGTCAGTACCCTCAATCTGACAATTACCTAGAACAACCAAACGAGCCTTGTGATGCTCAATAGAGCCATTAGACTTGAACTTCGTCCGATAAACCCACTTGCATCCAATGGCCTTTTTCCTAGGCGGAAGAGGAGCAAGAAATCAAGTATCATTCCGTTTGAGTGCATCAATCTCGTTAGATATGGCGGCATGCCAGTGAGGATGGTGAGAAGCATCAACATAGGAAACTGGATCTGTGGAGTCTGTAACTGCAAGTGAAAATCTAGAATGCAAAACCGAAAATTTATCACAGGAAACATAATTAGCAATAGGCTAATGAGTACCGAAGAACAGTGCAGTAACATACGAAGAGATAGCAGCAGAAGAGAGGTTTATCGAGTGAGTAACAATGCAGATGTAGTCTTTAAATTTAACCGGAGGCTAAAGAGAACAAGTGCTTGGCAGACGGATAGACAAAACTAACTCCGACCTTAACTTAGACAGCTCGGTGACAGGAAGGTGGTCAGCGGTTGGTAAATTCTTAGCGGACGGCAGCCTGGTGGCAGAAAATGTGAGGATGTTGGACTGGCTGTTGGCGGCATACAGATGTAGCTCAGGATGAACTGGTCGTTGACTGATTTTGCGGCAGAGATTTCCCGGAGTCCGAGCTGGCGACGATGGCTGTGGCCGCGGCTTGGGATTTGATACTAGCTCCGGAACAAAGTCGTCATAACAAACATGAGACTGTGACGCCAAAGGATAAATGGATAACTTCTTCCTAGAAACCGGTGCAAAAGGAAAATGGTCTTCATAAAATACCATATCCCGACTATCAAAC
The DNA here is from genome assembly GCA_032355705.1 of Rubia peregrina. NCBI lineage: Eukaryota > Viridiplantae > Streptophyta > Magnoliopsida > Gentianales > Rubiaceae > Rubia > Rubia peregrina. The sequence continues at coordinate 3,538 of JAULKK010276951.1, forward strand.
ACAGTATGAGACTCTAAGTTATAAACACGCCAGACTTTCTTTTAGACTGGATAGCCAAGAAAGATGCACTTCCAACTTCTGGATGCAAACTTATCACGCAGTCGTGGGAGTTGAGATGCAAAACACATGCAACCGAACACACGGAGATGGTTGTAAGCTGGTGTGCAACAGTACAGAAGCTAATGAGGCGATTAGACATATAACACAGGTGTTGGTGTGTGATTGATAAGGTAGCCAGCTGTAAGAATGCATTCTCCCCAAAAGTTGATAGGAATATGAACTTGGAAACGAAGAGCACGCACAAATTTAAAATGTGTATGTGCTTCCGTTCCACTGCCAATTTTGATGAGGTGTGTAGACTGTGGACGTCTCACACCAAACATTTTTTTGCAAAAACTGATCTGAGAGGTGTAATTCGGTTCTGTTGTTTGCTCGAACCCGTTGAACAGAATGACGAAACTACGTTTGAGTAAGTGCAAAGAACTCCTTCATCTTCGATGGTACTTGAGACTTAGAAACTAGTAAATAGACCCAAAAAGCTCGGGAATAATCATCAACTATGGTTAAAAATGAAAAAGACCCACTAGAAGAAGGTGAACCATAAGGCCCCAAAAAAACAATGTATGAGTTCAAATAAATTGCTAGATTTGGCAGAACTAACATGGAAACTATGTTTAGACTACTTTGCTCGATGACAGACAGAGCAGGGAACATTTTTATTAATATCACTAGTATTTAAGGAAATAGTTGAGATTGAAGACAATACCGAAGTAGATGGATGCCCAAAAAGCTGATGCCATAAAGCAAACGAAGACACTGAAACAGTAACAGACAAGGACGATGGCTGTGTAGATCGCGGAAGTCCAAATCTGCGCAACCAATAAACCTCTCCTCACTGTTTACCTGCACAAATAACTTTCCTAGTACTAACATCATGTAATATACATAACTTCCAGTAAGAAAAACTAGATATTTTAAAGCATCAGTTAATTTGACAAACGACAACAAATTGCATCATAATGCTGGAATAAGTAAGACATGATCAACAACGATATCTCCAAATTGAAGTTTTCCATGTTCAACCGCTGTAGAAATAGATCCATCAGGTAGAATAACATCAACATTTGCAGCATGGTCAACATCATAGAGAAGACTCTTGTATCCAGTCATATGATAAGAAGCACCGGTATCAAGAATCCAAGGTAAAACAGTCTTACCTGACATATTGTCAGAGGAATTAAACTTAGAGAACATGTTTAAAACCTTACTCCATTACTTCTTGGATAGATCCGGGCCAAAGGCAGACTGATCGGAATCGGTGACCATAGCGATGGTGGCACCCGCTGGGAAAGTAGTGGTGGCAGAGCAGGCTGGGCTGCTCCGGCGAACGGTGCACCAGGCCCGTTCTGGGTCTTAGGATTGGCGGCAACCTTGGGGCCAGATACAAGGGCGATTCTCAGTGAACCATTCCGAATAGCCAATGATACGGAAACAAGTAGTAACATCATGACCCTTACGACCACAATGAGTGCACAAAATACTTTGATGATCAACATCGGCAACAAGGAAACCTCTAGGGACGACACCGATTAATTTCGGAGCGGAGGGATTCGCCTGGTGACGGGCAGCAAACGCCATAGTGTCTCTTGAAGTCACAGAGTCATGGGCGGAGATGACCATATTCTAACGCTCTTCCTGAGAAACAAGCAAGAATACATTGTCGAGAGTAGGAAAGATCCCGTGCAAGAATAAAAAGAGTGAAGAGTGGTATAACCATCATCCGAACAAATCAGGAACTGATGAGCCATCTCCCTTTCACGTTCAACTTGGACAATAGCTGCATCCAGACAAGCAACACAAGTTCGTGGGTGCATGTAGGTAAGAAAATCGTGCCAAAGCTTCTTGGAACGACCAAAGTAGGCATTAACAGCCTGCCTATTTTGACAACAATTGTAAATGTCTGCACAAATCTGACACATACATGGGTCATTTGCAACTAAGAAACGTTGATGGAGATCATCCCACAGCTCCTTAACCGAATCATTATAAGTAATAGCAGACTGAACAAATGGATAGAGTGTCTGAACGATCCAACCAATAAGCAAAGAAATTAAATTACTTCAATCATCAGCAAAAGGTTCACCATGTAAAGGCTTGGTGATGGACCCATCAAGAAAACCAAACTTATGTCTAGAATTAAAAGCATTGCGAATAGCAGTACTCCAATTATTGTAATTATCATCCTTCAAAATCACAGAAGTAATAAGCAAACATGTGTGATCTGACGGGTGAACATAGTATGGGTGAGACGGTGGTAGGACAACATAATTTTTAGCGAGATGGCGGAAGCCGGAGGAGGTCGTACTCTCGACATCGAGGAGCAGTTGGCGGAGCACACAACGGAGGCGGCAGAGTCATCAACGACGTCGAGGGTTTCGATCAAAACTGGATCCGGTGACTCCATTGAGCGGCGGTGCATGAACTCTGGATGCGGCGGAACTTGAAATCAGAGGAAGATGGGGTGGTGGCGCGTGGCGGCGCCGCGAGAAGAACGTAATGAGCAGCGGTGTCAGCACTACTAGTTCCTCAAATGCGGCGGTGATAACCACAATGGCTGCGGTCGGAGACGGGAGGGCGGCGGCACTGGCAGCAATAGGGTAAATTTGGGGGAATTTTTAGGGTTCTCAGGTTTTAGGCTCTGATACCATGTAAAATATGAATGTGTAATTTTCCTAATGACACAAGAGGCCTATATATATGCTTCATATTAAGAAGTACAACTGGAAAAATATTCTAACTAAGGCATACAAGATATACAAGAATATTCACAAGATATCTCAGAAAATATCACAAAATATCTTCTACAAATTATCAATATGAAGTAGGTAGTAATTAGATCAAAATTCATCTTTCTCATCTTAATACAAATTTGATTTTCTCACCTGAATTCTCAACTCTTTTGAATTTCAAAATACCCCCATTCCTTTTTTATTTCTCTATTTAGTGTCAATATATTCTCACTATTTGATCAGTATCCCCAAAGTGTTCATAATTGCACAAAGAATATATTTTTTCCGGTTGACAGATAACACCCTTTAGGTCCACATTTTCGTAGTGAATAATACCATTTCATGTGAGGAGGCATGCTAGAATCTCACATTAATTTTGGACTAAATTATAACTCAATATATAATAGGGTAAAATACACTTTTAACTCTAACTTTTGGCTAAAAGTGTCAATCTAACCCCACAAATGAAAAAGTGGTAAAATAACCCTAACTTTATGATGAATTGTGCAGTTATAACTTTTATGCTAATTCCGGCATTGACTGAAGAAATTGACCATTGACCAAACATGAAAGGTCAAAAATACTCTTGCCCAGTAAGCTTAATTTTCCCCATTTACCCTTTATCATAAAAACACCACCCACCATCGTGCCACCGCCCGCCACCACCGTGCCAAAAGCGGACTTGACTCCATGGTCAACTTGGAAGTTGGCAGATTGTTCACTAAAATCTGGAACCCAGCAGTAAAAAATGACCTGCCCTGCTCCTCCTGTCACCCGCCTGCACCACATCTCCTCCACTTTCTCTCTTCTCCCTACCTCCCTTCTGCCGCTGATCCTCCCGCCACCTCTCTCCTCCGTTCTCTCCGCTCGCCACCACCTCCCTTCCTCCCTACCGCCACTTCTCCTCCCTCCCCATTCTCTTCGTTCGCCACCACCTCTCTCCCTCACGCTGTTGCTCCTCCCTCCATCTCCCTCCCCTTCTCTTTGCTCGGCACCTTATAAACTGAACTCGCCTTTAAAACCCTAATATTAGTCTTTAGCACCAAACTGAAACCCTGCATGCACCGAAGAGAAGAGAAACGACACCACCACCGCTGCCGCTATGGTACATATCTTCCCTCCAATCACCTCACTCTCTCCCAAATTCACTGCTTCGCTGCCACTTTAATTCCGCATGTACTGATTTCGAACGATTTTTTGGCTGATTTTTTTTGCTAGGGTATCAATTTGAAATCCATAGGTGAGAGCAAGAAGACCAAGTGTACCGCGTCGAAGTCCGATGACGTGTACTTGAAGCTGCTCGTGAAGCTTTACAGGCTTCTCGTGAAGAGAATCAACAAGATGTTCAACGATGTGCCAATCTAAAAAGGCCAACGGAGAAGATAACAAGCGGGTGGAAGAAGAAGAAATTAGAAAAAAGGGGAAAACATGAGGGCATTTGTGTCTTTTCCATTTCTTAAAATATAGGAGCAAAATGGTCATTTCATTAAATTCCAGCCAAACTTCTCATTGACAACTGAAGTCAACGGTGTCCAGGGTTAGATTGACACATAAATCAATAATTTATGGTTATTTTTGGCACTTTCTCATTTTACAGGGTTATATTGACATTTTCACCATAAAGATATGGTTATTTTAGCACTCTTCTTTATGTAACACCAAGAATCACCTCTATATAGTACCAATAATTTTTTACGATAAAAAAAACACTACGTAATACTAATATTATCAATTTTTAATTCAAATATGATAGAATTGAAAGAAAAAAATAAACACTTCAGTTCAAACTTTCAAAATTTAAAATGGCCGGAACCCTACGACACCGTCCTAGAAACACCAACTTACCTACTTCACTTAAAAGGGATAATTACGTGAAAAGTCTATTGATCAAAGTGGCATTAATTCATGAATATGAACATTATTAATAGTCTGCAAACGAAGGAATGCTTGATTATTTAATCGAGTCATCGTTCATGAAAGTGAAGTGACACTAATTCAATACACATATAATACCGAAGTAACAGTTTGAAGGACTTTTGTACCATTTCCATTACATTTATGTGGTAGTCAAGTAAATAGAATGGAGAATGGAAAATTTATAAAATTAATTGACTCTCCATATTTAATAATATACTCAATTAGAGAACAAGTAGCTGTCAAGTAAGGGTTGGGTAACATTTGATTGATTTCAAATATATTATCTAAGGATTTAATGATAGGAAAGATTAATCCAACTCAAAGTCGTTGAAAAAATGAATTTTCGATGATTTCGTTATTTTTGAGGATTTATATTAGATTTGTAAACTTTGGTTTATTAGGATATTCAGGTCAATTATATTATTAATTCAATTTAACTAGTCTTTAGATCCTTTTGGGTTCGATATAGAGATAATTCTACGCACTATAAGTGTTTTCTCAACACTGACCAAAAATAATTTAAGTAATTAAAACGATCGATTTTAGACTCACATTGAGGGAAAGGGTCCTCAACGGGTTAAATGGAGACATATCAGATTTTTATTTGGGAAACTTTAATATTTTGTTGTGATTTCCTTGATGTTGACCATAAGTGTGGGTGGAACATTTTGCGCTCGTTTCTTTTGGTGCTTCAGTTTGACTGGTTTTGTTTAGTAGTCTCAGGTCGATACTTTTAGACAACTACACGGTGATAACTAGGTCTGTTAAAAAAAATTGGAAAATTGATAACCGGTCAAAACCGAACCGGAATTAAATTTGTTTAACAAGTTAATTGGTTAATCGGTTAATATAGGTTACGGTTATGCGGTTATGTTGGTTAATCGGTTCCATTATCGATTTTACTCTTTAGTAATCGGTCTAATAAGATAACTGGCAAGAAATTTTATAACACATTAATTAATTTCATCACCAAAAATTAATTCATTAAACTTTGGGCCTTGATCACAAACCAAATAAGAAAACTTTAGGTTCCTAGCTTAAATTAACTTATTTTTAAACTCTATATTACTAGCCCATATATTCTTAATTAATAATTATGCCCAAAGTAAATAATTATGCAAATAAAAGTCGATGTAGCTAATAATTGTTCCCAAAACTAGTATTTGTATTCTTCGTATTGCCACATAGGCCTTTATTTAGAATTGTAATATTGAGTAGATCCATGTGTATCTCTCTTATTGCCAATGATACCTTAGATTAGAATTGTAACATTTAGTTAGCGGCTCGGTGTAAATTAGTTTATCTTTTGACAAATTTGATTAATATAAATGGTTAGATACCCAAATATTCCCGATGATTTTAATTCAAGAAAAGGAACAATTAAGACATGATATATTTGTTCATAATAAGTCGGAAAGTTAAAAAAATACCCGGTGCCCAATACCCGGTCCATCGGTCCGATGTCACATATTAAAATAATTGGGTTTTTAATTTTATTTTTTAGGATCGGGTACCCGGATGGAGAATTTTATATTTTATGGGATTAGGTCTGGGCTGCACTAATGCTATTTTCCTTGTACCCGAGATATCCGGTAAATTTTAAATGTATTTCTTCCCTTCTTTGCGTTGCCGAATTAATCCTCTTGACAGGTGTCGATAAAACTTATACCCAATACACACACTCTCTCTATACGAGTTTAAGTGCAGTTCTAGAGTCTTCCGATTCATATATCCAACTCTTAAAGTTTTTAATTCTAAAACTATCGTTATCCTTTAAACCGTCAATTCATGAATTCTAAACTCTTTAACTCTCATTAATTAACCTTTTGAAATTAGAAGAGATACCCAACAATTTGAGTCTGTCTCCTGCGAGACCGTCTTACTGTAAGACTAGGGCTAGAGTGAAAAATAGGTAAATGAAAAATAAAATAAGGGGTCAATTTACAAATATTTTTTAGGTGCCAGAATGAAAGCCACAAAACAAATTCAGGACCAAATAGAAAAAAGAAGAACACGTCTTTCATTTTCTGTCACCTTCTCCGCCCCGTCGTCGCTGTCATCACCTCCTCGCCTTCTCCGTTGGCGCCATGCCTTCTCCTCCATCGCATCGCCTTCTCTGCCATCGCCTTGCCTTCTCCAGCGTCGATTCGTGATTTGCAGAAATTGATCTGTGATCTGTAAATCATCACAACTTCGTTTGTTGAAATTGATCAGATGCAAGGACGCGACAAGGATTTGTAGAACGCGAGGAAAATCTCTGGAAAGAATTTGCAGAACGCGAAGAAAATCTCCGATCACATAGAACCTAACCTATAATCGAATTAGAAATTTGTAAATCGCGGCATTTTGCGCGGGTATCGTCGAGGTCAAATTCAAGAAGGGTTAACACCAACACAATGAGGGTCGGATGCGCCGGAGTCTTGAAGGTCGGGAATTAGTGATGATTTCTACGCCGTTCTGATTTTGTAGTTTTGGGATGATAATTTTGTGGCCTTTTTGGGGCTGCTTCTTGATGCAGCTTAACTGTTCACTCATATGTCTCAGTGAGGGCAGAATGCATAATTTGGTGCTCATTATGTGTGAGTGACTTAGTGTCATGTTTACTCTCTGCAATTTGGTGAGGTTTGGCAGATCCTTATCAGGGAGGTGTGTGGAGCATGCGAGTGGAGTTGTCGGATACTAATCCATACAAATCTCTGTCAATTGGTTTTGTGAACAATATTTACCACCATAATGTTGATGAAATGTGAGTTTGAGGATGTTAGCACTTATAGCGGTTTGTCTATATCTTTGCGTGATGTTTTACGGTGTATTTTCTAATACGTTCTCTTGTTGTTTGTTTGTTTAGGTCAGGTTCAGTTTGTTTGGATGTTATCAATCAGACATGGAACCCGATGTTTGGTAGGCTGATTTACATTTAGCTATTTCTTAAGAGAGGTTGAATGAGAAATGATGTATTTTGCAAATTCTAACAACATTTGTATCATCACTTGGAGATTTCTTGAAGAGCAAAAAGAATGAAGAGGAATTGGTTGGACTGACACTAAGAATGGAAGGAATTATAGTTTTGGATGGGTATTGAATAGGGAGGAGGAATAATGCATGACAAGGACAATTAGTTGGTCTGTAAGTCACGCATTATGGTATTGTTGTGTGTTTTATATAATCATGAATCTTTTGCCACTATTTCTATTTCTTGAAGTGATTATGTTACAAAAAGACTACTGCGGTTTGATTTGGTGAGCTGAAAACAGAGCATATTGGCAACCTTCATAGAGGGATTTTGTGAGCTCCCAGGTTTTCAAGTTTTATTCATTTATGGCATGCAAAATAGGACACGGGGTTTGTTCTTGTCACTCTATATATATATATTAAAGATGAACAAGACATAAAATATCATACACTGACAATTTAAAATTTGAAGGAATTCATTGAATCATCACTAGCACTACAAAATACATATAAAATTAGCATATAAAATGACAATCGCCATAACTATCAAACCATTAAACACCATTATGCACAAAAGGGATCAAATGGCCTAAAAATCTCTAACAAAAATTGAAAAATCCAAATCAACCTAAAACATCATAAAGAATCTAGTGTCTCGGCTCTAAGAAATAAAACCAATATTCATAAAACATCATCTTAAACAATACATCCCAAATAATCAAATTCTAATTTTCTCCCAACTTGTTTTCCGTCATTACTCTCTTATTCACGGTCTTACCTTCTCTCCTGCTGGTTTCAAAGATGATGGCTCTTCTACTCCATCAACGCAATGATCAAAGGTTGATTTTTGGTTCTCTGTTCAAGGGAACATCTTCGGGAGAATGATTACTCATAGCATTTTTTAATATCTCATCAATGCAATCGTAGAGCTCTGGCTTGGAAAGTATTTATGTGAAATAAACATAAAACATCACATAAAGTAGTTAAAATATCAATATCTGAAATTAAAACATCACAATAGCACACATAACATCACTGACAACTACATTGTGAAACATCAAATACAATATTTAAAACATCAATATGAAAATTTAAAAAACATCAACAGTACACGCTGAAATATCAAAAGAACAAAACTGAACATCAGTTGCATACTTCAATATGAAAATATCATAAACATCAAACACTGAAATTATAACATCATACCAACACACATAACAATACTTAAAACCTAAAACATCAAAAATCAAACAGAAAGCGAGAAACATCAATAATAGTATCTAAAAATCACATCTGAAAATAACAAAATTTATAGTTCCTGCTTCATTCTCGATTTCAGCAACAGTGAGCAAGTATTAGATATCTAACAAATAGCAACAACAACACAAAATTAGCATAAATCGTAACAAAATCCTAAGATATCAAATACAATCAAAACTGCACATCAATTGCACACTTAAGCATGAAAAAAATGACAAGCATCAGACATCAATATTTGAAATTAAAGCATCACAATAGCACACATAACATGATTGACAACAACATTGTGAAACATTAAATACAATATTTAAAACATCAATCACAGTATCTAAAACATCACATCTGAAAAATGACAAAACTTACAAATACTCCTTCCTTCTCGATTGCACCAACAATGGGAAAGCGTTCTTAGACATCTAAGAAATAGCAACAACAACACAAAAATTAACACAATTTGTAATAAAACCCTAAGATATCACACACAATCAAAACTGAACATTAATTGATCACTTAAAACACTACAAGTATCAAATAATGAGATGTAATCATCACACCAACACTATTAACAATAATGAAAGCCTAAACAAGAAGCGTGAAAAATAAAACCTGAAACATTAACAACAATATGTAAAACATCAAACCTGCAAAATAACAAAAATTTACATATCCTTTTTCCTTCTCGATTGCAGCAACAGCGGACAAGCATTCTTAGACATCTAAGAAACAATAAAAATTAGCACAAATCGTAACAAAACCATAAGATATCACACGCACTCAAAAACAATAAAACTAAACATAAATTGCACGCTTAAAATACTATAAGCATCAATTACTGAAATTAAAATATCACACCAACACAGATAACAAGACTTAAAACCTAAACATGAAACATCATACATAAAATCTGAAACATCAACAATAGTATTTAAAACATCACATTTGCAAAATAACAAAAATTTACAAATTCTCTTTCCTTCTTTATTGCAGCAAAATTGGACAAGAATTCTTAAACATCTAAGAAATAGCAAAAACAACAAAAAATATATCATAAATTGTAACAAAACCCTAAGATATCACACACACTCAAAAACAACAAAACTGAACATCAATTACACACTTAAAACACTACAAACATCAAATACTAAAATTAAAACATCACACTAACACGGAGAACAATACTTAAAACCTAAAGATGAAACATCAAACTTAAAACATCAATAACAATATTTAAAATATCACACCTGCAAAAGAATAAAAAAATTACAGATCCTCTTTCCTTCTCGATTTTAGCAACACTGTACAAGCATTATTAGACATCTAAGAAACAACAACAACAAAAAAACACAAATCATAACAAAACCCTAAGATATCACACACAATCAAAATTGAACATCAATTGCACATTAATCATGAAAACACCACAAGCATCAAACGCTGAAATTAAAACATCACATCAACACAGATAACAATACTTAAAGCCAAAAACCTGAAACATCAAGTTAAAAACGAGAAACATCAATACATGTACCTAAAACATCACTGCTAAAAATTAAGAAAACTTACGAAGCCTCCTTCCTTCTTGATTGCGGCATCGGTGAGACAAGTCTTCTGAGACGTCTAATAAACAACAGCAGCAAAAAAAATATTAGCACAAATTCCTAAGAACAACTCACAAAACACAAGAAAATAGATAAATCCTCAAATATTACTCAATATAACCTACACAAACCCTAGAATATCACATTAACCAAAGAAAGTAAACAAAAATCGAAAACAACAACAAAATATGCATAAAAAAATCTGAGCAAAGACATTGTTTTCGAAGATAAACACAAAACAAAGCTCGTATTGTGTTCGGCCACCGAAAACCAAAGCTATGCCTGAAATTTGCCGGAAAATTTGCCGAAAAGCTCCAAAAATCTCAATGAAACACCACGCGCAAGAAAGGAGGAAGAAAAATGGAGAGGATGTGTGGTTAATTGGAAGAAAAGGAACTCGAATTGAAAAAAGATGGAAGAGAATTGGAGATGAGAGAGAAGAAATGGCTTTACGCTGGAGAGAGGAAAGGAAAGGAGAGAGAAATTTTCAGAAAAATATTAGAGGATAATGAGGAAAGATTGATATTTATATCAGGATTTAAATGTAAATCTATGAAATTTCACATTCAACCCCTAGACTTTTAAAATTTTAATTTAAAACCCCGTTTGCAATTAAATTCCTAGTCTCACTGTGAAACGGTCTTATACAATAATTTGTCTACCTTTAAAGTATTGGTGTGAAGCAAGTATTTAATTTTTAAGGAGTTGTTTTTCATAACTATTTTTTTAATGAAAATATAAAACCTTTAGTAACGAAATGATGTACACTAACTCTCTCTCTTATAGT
>JAULKK010276969.1:0-14839 GCA_032355705.1 Rubia peregrina
TACTAGTATATAATGTAACCCAGATCATGAATACGAACACAACATTATTACCCCGTAAATATTCTTCAATAACACAAATAGTAAAGGTGACATAGTATCTCCCCGCTTTACTTGCTTTCCAGCCTTAAAGCATCAGTGTGTCTATAATTGATAGCTAAACAGAATGGGTAGCTTTTGATTCACTTTGTATCCAATTCACCATCAATTCTTAACACCCTTAACCACTCCATTAAGAAATCCCAGCTAATACTGATATGAATGTCCTTGCGAAGATTCTAGATTGAGGAATTTTAATGGTTTCTTAACTTTAACAAAGGTAATTTCTTCCAACCTCATCACAGGTGCACAAACTGTTTATTAATTAGCATGCAGGATTATCTCACGGATTTGAAAGGTATTGCTAACTTAATTAACCAGTGGGATCAAGCAACAATGGATCGCTAGCAAGCAAAGAGTAATAACTCAAATTTTGAATATATGATTGATAAAACGGTGAATAAAATTCATGGATGGCCAACCTGAATCAGAAAGAAAACAAGAATTGGTAATTCCCGTCAGAAACTGAAAAGACTTATGGAAGCTTTAAGAAAACTAAAACCATATCTAACTAAAATACCTAAAATAAGAAGATATATGGCCGAAATTAATCAAGCTAGGTCTTGAATGAATATTGCCTTATCAAATCTATTTCTAATCAAATCAGAATTGAATATTGTAAACCCTAAAATGAAGCATAGCAGAAATTAAACTATTCCAATACCAACATGGCCGATGTTACTGGGATTTATTTTAAATGAAATAATTTACAATGATCAAACTATCTCACTAAAAAATCCAGTGGGAAGAAGAGTATAGTGTTCTTCATGTTGTCTTCTTTATTTCGAAACTCTTGAACAATTAATCCAAGACATTTTTTTATTTATTCTTTAACTCTTTATCATGAAACTGATCAATCAAGACATTAAACACTGCATCTCTAAGCTTCATTCCTGCCCTAGTCACAGGACCTGCCATGTCGCTTAGAGGTCGTTGATGGTATTTCTGATGTAGGTTTCTCTGAGGCCCAAGATGTCGACCAATTCCTTAACTTCCCGTTGGGCTTCTTCTGTGGCCATGTTGCGGACCTGTTTTGCATCATTGGCCCTTCTTCTCCTTTCTCCAGGATCTTGGGCTTCCTCGGCCCTTCTGAGCTGTCTAGCATAAACATCCTTTAGGCTAATTTGGCTATTTTTTGTTGTAAGTCCTCCTCTTGTGCCTCGTGTATTGTTTCCTCCAGGATCTATAGGGCTTCTTCCTCTTGAATGTTTGGATGCCACCCTACTATTAGACAGAAAACAAGACTTGATAAAGCATCGACTAATGCATTCTATTTTCCCTCTATATGTTCAAAGTTTATTTTGAACCCTGTTCCCGTGATGAAATTGGTAAAACCGATCCATCTAACCCTGGAAGGTTTGTTTTGGACTGACTTGTTATAGAAGGATATTATGGCTTGGCAATCTATCCTAAGGGTAATTTCTCCCTTATCTAGGTAGTGGATTTTTAAGGATTGAAGTGTCTCAATGCATGCATGGATTTCTGAATCAATGGTTGATTTCAGGACCAGAAACTTGCCACTGACATAGGCACAAATCTTCTCCATATTTCTTGGGTCCTCCTTCCTTGGTTTCCACTTGCAAATTTCTCCCCACCATTCCATACATCCATCTGTTTCCAGAATGACTTAGCATTGTTCCGGTGGTACCTCTAGGTCAGGCAGGTTTTGAACTTCACGCTTGATCCTTCAGACTAATTCCCAATCTGAGGCTTTAAACCTTTTATCTCCATTTGTACTTGTTTTAGAATACAATCGCCCAAGGAGTGTTCCTAGTTTAGGAATATATCCTCTGGCATAGTTGAGTATCCCTAGCCAAGAGCGCAAGCCTTTCTTTTCCTTTAACTGCTCGTCTGGGAATTTTACTATCTTTTTTATCAAGTGAGACTGAGTTTTATCCTTTTGTTTCCTATTATTGCTCCTAAGAACTCAATCTCAGGCATTCCTACCTTCATTTTTGATGGGGAGAGGACTAACCCATTGTCCTCGTAAATTCTTAGCACTTTCTCCAGGTGCTTTGCATGCTCCTCCTCATTTCTGGAAAACACCAGTATGTCATCGATGTATACTGCCACAAATTCCTCAGTCCCTTTGAAGTAGTTGTGTACCTTTCTTTGGAATACAGTTGGTGCATTTTTCAGACCAAAAGGCATAACTTGCCATTCGTATAAGCCTCACGTGACGAAGAAAGCTGTCTATGGAATACTTTTTTCTTCCATCGCCACCTGGTGGAATCCACTCTTTAAGTCAAAATTTGAGTAAATTTGACTGTTTCCCACATTCTTTAGAATGGTGTTAATGCCAGGAAAGCTGTACTGGTCCTTGTGGGTATTGTCATTTAAGGATCGGTAGTTGAATACCATCCTTTCCTTTCCCTTTGTTTCCTTCCCTGTTGATGGATCCACCGTCGTTCCTGAATTTACCAATATTGCCATGGTCCTGTGCCTGCTCTTACTAGGCCTTATTACTCCAAACTTTAGTAATGCGGCAATGTGCTTTTCGAATGATGCCGCCATTGCTGGGCTTACGTGTTTCAGGGGTTTATCCTGTATGTTGATATCAGGATTTATAATCTCAAGCTTGCAATTCACCCGATTTTTGGCCTAATGCTGCAGAGGGTTTTCTCCAATGTATCCATCATTTTCCATTTTCCTCAGCAGTCCTCCAAAAATTCTTTGGAATGTTGGGCTTGGAAGCCCAATGTTGTAGTAGACTGCCTCTTGTAAACTCTAAAATTCTTCATAATCCATTCCCAACTATGGAATGGATGTTGCTGCCACATCCGTATTTGTGCTAGTGTTGATATTGGTCAGATTTTTGTAAAATGTGACCGTATTTCCTTCCATTCGTTCTCCTCCATACATTGCCCTAATAAAATTGCTCCCAAGTAGCATTTGGATGCCATCCTTCATGCCCATGTCGAAGTTGTATGTGAATGGTGTTCTGAACTTGTGCTCCCCAATGTTCACTTGGCCATTCCTCAATCTTTTCTTTTCTTCTTGCCTGGATGCTATACCGTTGAAGACTACGGTGTAGCTGTTGTCTTCTAGTGCCTCCTTTGGGACTGCTTCCGAATCAACACAGCATGTTGTGCAACCTGTGTCTAGTATTGCCCTTACTTCAAATTTTGGGTCTCCCAGAATCTCAAATTCTATCATTAAATTGAAGAGTCTATTGAGGACCCTTCTTGATGGTCTGGGCACTTCCCCTTGCGTTGCCTTCATTGTTAGTTCCTCTGCAAGGAGATTGGAAGATTCATCTATTCTCTCCTTTCCTCGCTAATCCTTCTGTTCCAGCTCCTGCCTGTCTTTCTCTAGTTGTTCCATCATCTGTCCGTCCACAATCTTTTGCAGCCTCTCATTTTCAGTGAGTAGAAAGGTGATGTGTACCTTAATAACTCTTGAACAAGTTGATCAATGCTTTGAGGCTGTGTTATTGTAGGTGGTCTGGGCTGGACCTTCATTCCCAAATGGAATCTTGCACATACAGGACATGCAGTAAGAGAACACTTTGGGTAGTGTATCTTCATTCTAACATTGGTCCTTATTTTGCAACAGCTGCAATCCAGGCACCTTGCATCCTGGATTTCCTCATTCTCCTTCCAATCATGTTGACATTTCTGTTGTTGCTCCTGCAGGTGTACCTTATACCACCAGCTGGGTGCCACTGTTGTTGCTTCTTCCTCCTGCAGTAGGAAGAGCATATTGCATCACTGTCTGGTTCTCCTTGTTCCACTGAAACTACATCCATGTCATCTGGTAGCTCCAGGTCATCTAGTACTGCCGCTCTGGCAATGTTACCATTTCCTCTGGGGCAAGACCTTGCAAAGTGCGAAAGATCACCACATATGTAGCACTTGCAGTTTCTGACTTTATCCTGGTGCTTCTTCTTAAATACTCTAACATGACTCCCATGGGACTTTCCTTTGTACGTCCGGGATTTCCTGATGTCGTATTTTCTGCTTTGCTCATAGTATCCTTGTACTGGAACTTCCTTACAGAAGGATAAGTCTTTCAATCCTCTCTGTAGTGCTGCCTTCTTGCACATTTCTGCTAGGTA
This sequence comes from Rubia peregrina, assembly GCA_032355705.1. Classification (NCBI taxonomy): domain Eukaryota; kingdom Viridiplantae; phylum Streptophyta; class Magnoliopsida; order Gentianales; family Rubiaceae; genus Rubia; species Rubia peregrina. The sequence continues at coordinate 4,154 of JAULKK010276969.1, forward strand.
TTGATAGGAGAAATGGATTCTAGGAATTACCCTGACAGTGTTCCCTGGGTATTTTTCCAAAATGCCTTCTCGAGTTCCTTTGCAATCAGGGGTGGCATTTTTCTGAATAGCTTCTCCGAAAGTTCAGGGGATATATACATCCTTCCTGTATTTGCTGCTAATGCCTTGAAATCATTCATGTAGAGGAATATGTCCTTCATGCTGCTACATGTGAGTCTCTCCAGATCCTGATACACCCTGTCATGTTCTACTGTGGATCCTTGGAATGGATCCTCCAGAATAAATACCCTCCTAACCTGAGATGTGATATTCTAAGGGTCATCTGCTATGTTTGTTATTTCCTCATACTCCTGCGGAAATGCCATTCTCCACTGGATCCAGGTTTTCTTTTCTGTCTCTCCTAGCAGGTTTTCAACAAAGCTCATTTTGGCTTTGTTGTCTAACCACGTTTTCTCATTCACTTGGTTGATGATAATTGACTCCCATCTAGAGATCACATCTCCATACATAGTGATGTCGTCTGGTAGTACCAACATTGCTCCCTGTTGGGCTTGGGCTGAGGGATGTTGCCACTGCTCATTTTGCAACCTTCTTCCAAACCTTCCCACTGTTGCTTTGACTGTATCGACGTTAAAGGTTGGCCCTTGTGGAATGCCACTTCTTACAGGGGGTAGTTTTCAGGGCCCATTACTGGTTCTGTTGGTGGCTTGTACTGCTTAACCTCGCTGCTGCTTACTGCCTTTGCAAATTACTATGCTTTCTCCTGTAGCCTACGGAGTTTAGGGTTCTCTATATCGTCCAGCTCTGTGAATGTTAGGGCTGTTTCGCATTTTTCATCCACCTTGCTTTCTTCCTTTGCCTCAGGTTTCTGGAATTTGGGGTACCAGAACCTGTCTGCTTCATCTTCCTCCTCCTCCTTTTGACTTCCACAACTTTTTTCAAATGGATTTCTCCACTCCCGTTGCTCCTCAGTTGGGTCAGTATCCCATACTGGTCTTCCTTCCTATTGGATGTTCCCTTGTGGTTTTAGGAACTCAGGATCAATGGGCTGAGAGGCCCAGTATTTGACCGCCGCAAATAGGTCATCATCATCTTCCTCGTCTTCCTCATTATCGCTGCCAAACTCGGATCCCCATCCAGTTGGCTTGATATCTTCTATTTTCCTGTTGAGGGGGTGCTGAATAGTTTACTAGAAAGTCAAACTTGCCGCTCGGTTCTCCGAGGGTATCCCACCGATCTTCTGTAAGTACTAGGGCAGTTTCTTCCCTAGTATTTCCTTCATCTTCATCAGAGGTGTACTCCATTCTTGGCTGTTGCCTCCTATATGACCCAAACTGTAAATGAATGGATCCATCCGACCTTGCCCTTGATATTACACTTTGAGGAATTAAGTGTAAGTTTCTGATGGGTGGACTGATTACCCATTGCCTTCCTTGCAGATCTTCCGTGGTGAATTGTTCTCCAGGTACTGCCCTGATCCCGTGGCTAGACAAGTACTCAACCACGTTTGTTGTATTGAACCTGAACCCAATATTACTAGAGTTTGTCAATCTTCCAACCAGGAACATGTTGCTTTCTCCTTGCCAATCCTTGTATCCATGGTTTTGTATTGCCAATTGGACATGATTAGCAAAGTGTTCTATGATCATCATCAGGTCCGGGGCCACATAAGTCAATTGTGACCCTGCCGTTAAGTTTACCTCCATTGTTCCTAAAATGGAACGATTATCCGGCCACCTGGTATCTCTGATGACTACTAATGCGCTTGTCCTCGCATTTCTTCTGTGCAGAGGCTGAATCCACATCATTATGAGCCCAACATGGATATGTTGGAGCCCTTCACTCCTGAGTCTTCTTAGGCTCTGCTGATTGATGAAGTTGCGTTCCACCTAGTGCCCTTCTCCGATACAGAGGATTCGTTCCTCCATGTATTTCTAGTAAACCCTATTGGTTGGCATGCTCCAACCATCTTTGTATAAGGTTTCTGCTGGTACTAGGTTTGCTCTCCTCCGCTGCGACAGTTGTAACTCCGTTTCTGGATCTATCCTGCTTTCTAGGGCTCTACTGTAGCCCCTAGCAGTTCTTCTCCTGAGGTTCTGCCTCAGTCTACTCATGATTTGGTAATCTCGGATTTGGTCTTCTTGTGTGGGTAGGTTCCCACCTTGTGCTCTTTCAAGCACACTAGGGGTTCTCCTGAATGGTACCTCTCATTGCACCTTCTTTTTCTCTTCCTCAAAGATCTTTAGTGGATCCCTGAAGACAAAAAATGGGCCTTTCTTCTTTGGTACTGGTTTGTCTCCGATGGAAATTCCCTCCAACCTTTTGGTTAAGTCGGATATAGAATCTTCAAGATCTGTTGGTAGATCTTTCGTCTTTGCTTGGTCAAAGCTCCGCCTGAGCTGTTTTGATTCTTGTAGATAGTTTTCCAACTTCTCGTTAGCTTTAAAAGCTAGTTGTATGAGAACTTTGTTTTACTTGATAATTGCTTGTTGCAGGGAGTTTGTGCCGCTTCTGACTTCTGTTGCCCTTACAAATTCGACTGCCGGTGAGTCCAGGGTTTCTACGCTCTGTACTGCTTCTTTGTATACTGAGCTTGTTGCGGTTTGCGACCAGCTCATGGAGCAATAAAGTGTGTAAGCTCCTTAACCGATCTGACTGTTTTAAGGATCAGATGGAAGCTTGTCAGGGTGATTTTGAACAGTGGGCTGACTCTATCATATAAGGTAGCTGTATTATAGGAAATGTGTTTGTGGTTTGGGTAGATTATTTTTTTGGTCTGAGTACTCAAGGTTATCAGTTCGGGATTTATCATACCATTCTATGGTCAAACCTTTCAAGTATTGTTTCTGCTCGTGGTTATTCCATTTCAGGACTTACCAATTGCCTTACTTAGGATCTAACCCCTTTTGCATTAACAATAATTTGATTAGTTTTTACACAGAATAATATAATCTATCCTTCCCTAATCCCCTTGAATACTTAAGGATACTACTCACAATTCATGATGGTTCTTTTTCAAGATTCCTTCATAAACAAGGCTCTGATACCAAAGGGAAACGTAGAGAAAATAAAGTAATTCAGTAGTTAATTGTGAATAAGAAACATATATTACCTTATGAACAAAGGATTACAACTCCGGTAAACCTCCGAAGCTAGGATTACAAAGGGAATTGAAAGAGAGAAGTAGAACTTCAGATGATTTTTGTGTGTTCTGCAACTCATGCATACTATCTATATATAGGCAATATGCGCGAGCTAAGGAACCCAGAAGATTCCCACTATCGCTGCATTATTGCGCACTCAGCAAATAACTCCAGGTAGGACGGCTGCTTTCCCACTTATTTCAATGGTGGCTACTATTAAAGCCTCCATTATCAAGCCACGTATGGCGGCTTCACTATTTACCTTCATTATTAAGCCATGTGAGGCGGCTTTGCTATTTACCTAGTCCTATCCTGAACATATCCTTTAAATGTCTGATCAAGTTTTGGCATGTCTTCATCTATGGAGGTCGCTTTGAAATTCGTATCAAATACTATCGAAACCCTTACTGATATCTAATTTCCTCACAAAACTAGGTTTCGTGTTTTCATTCCTGTATTTATGCAATAGTTCTTAAGCTAACAAGAAGTTATGAGCAAAATGTCTACCCTTAATAAAAACACCTTGATTAGTACTAATTATTCCAGGTGACACAGGACTCATTCTAGCACATAATATTTTAGTAGTCAGCTTATACACCATATAACAACAAGCAATCGACATGTAATCAGACGATACCTGTGGTAGAGCGATTTTTGGTAGCAAAGAAATCATTGCACTGCTGAAACTAGCTTGAATATCCTCTCCCTTAAGTTTTTTACTTCCACAACTAATTCCTCTCCCACTGTACTCCAATCCTTTTTCTTTTACTGGTTGTCCACTAATCATTTCCTAGAGGAGAATTAAAGCTTTCCACTATTAACCCTGGCTTATCTATCTTCTCCAGCCCTTTAAAAATTGCCATAAGTTTTCTCTTTTCTGTCCAAAGTTATGACCGTACGGTGTTGTGCAATAACAAGTGTCTTTGTATCCTTCATATGCACTTCCATGTTTATCCATTGATCTCCCTTGCCTAATATAGTAACAAAAAGATATCAGCTCTTCATAAGATTCATGTTCTTCCACCTGCCACAGTATCACCATTAGTTTCCAGCTCCCACTCAAGTCCCAAACTTCTCCAAACCTCCAGTTGTTTTTATTTTTTTTATTTTAGTTTCTAGCAGACAAAGATGAATCAAATTGTACCACCCTTGGAGTCTGGTTATTTTCAGATCGTTCTTAGAACTTGGTTCAAACTTCTGGATGACAATTCATCCGCTTCTTTGCCTTCCTTCTTTGACCTTTCTATCTTCTACCACATTTTGACTTGTGACCTTCAATCTTCTACCATCCTTGTGAATGGCCTTCACTAAACTACTTTGAAGTGCATACGAGCAATCTACAAATTAATCTCATAAAAAAGAATCTAGATGCTCGTAAGGACCAAAAATCCATTAGACTCGAAATAAGTTACAACATGAAGGATTTAGATACGAAAACTGAAAACGGTTATCTAAACCCCTAATGATGTAAACCTACCTAAATATAGCAATCTTCCAATAAAAAAGATAACAAAAGAGATGTTAAATTTTTTGGAAAATACATGCATTTAACTTCTTATCAAATTACCCACGCTTAAATCTTTATTCGTCCTCGAGTAAACAAGAACAAGCAAAGACCTAAGTGTAAACTAGCATGCAAAAGTTTTCCCAAAACATCCAATATTTAATTCCAAAAATTCCCTAGCCCCCAAGACATAATAATATCTCACACTCTCACATCTCAAAGCCTAAGATAATCTAAACAAACATCATACCAATCAAAGGTGAGGTACAAAATACAAGTGTAAAAATAGCTTCCTCTTCCAAAGAATCTACCAAATAGACAAACTAAGAGAAGCATAGAATGTTTCAATTTATCTAATTTCTCTCATTTTGCCTAGAAGGCCCTCTTGGATTTTCATCCTGGATTCATACTTCTTTTTTTTCTTTTTCAATGTTCACCCTCACCTTTTTCCACACCATTTGGCCTCTCATTTTTGCATAGGTCATCCTTTTGGATTTCCGACCTATCAGAGCCCCCCAATATTGGCTAAGTTTCCCTCTCAGATTTTCAACTTAGTTTTATAAAAATAAAACAAAATAAATCAAAGTAGAGCATATGCATATTCCAATACAATACAATGAGATATATATCTCTCCCCCACTCTTGAAACACACATTGTCCAAAATATGAAAAAAAGACAAGATAAAGAAATAAGGGGAGGGGGGAACTCACAACTATGACCTTGAAGGTCCTTCCCGGTGGTTGGAAATGCTCACTTCTCAATGAATGTTCTCTCCTCCAGGTTATGGAACTCTTCCCAATATGCAACTTCAACCAATCCACTACAAATCCACAACTATGCAAATCTCGATAAACACTCACAAAAGGCAACAACTAGTATTACTCCTATATGGTGATTTTTGGTGGTGGTGTTTTCATGATTTTGGGGTAAGAGTGTGGGGACAAGCATGAGGGATTTTTTCCAAAAGTTTTTTAAAAAAATTTAAATTAAATTCTACTAAAATAATTTAAAACTCAGGTTGCCTCCCGAGAAGTTCTGTATATTTAAGGTCGTCGACACAACCCTAATGTTATTCATATGTTGAAGGTTCAAATCCCTCTACTACGAGGTTCCAAAAGTAGAGAGGTGGAAGTAGAAATCCTTTAAGGAAAGGATTTTGTGGAGGTGGAGTTTGTCTTAAAGGAGATGGGTGGTTTGAGAGCTTGACATAATCATTGGCTCCCTTATTGTCTCTTTTAGGAATTCAAAAAATGGTGGAGTTGGTTCAATTGGTGGAGGTGGGGGCGATGATGGCAATAATAATGAATAAAGGACAATCACTCCTTGCTCAACTTCATTGTCTTCAACAATCAACTCCTCATCCCCTTGGACCCCATATTCAACTTCCTCACCACCTCGGCCATCAAGGTAGAAGGATTTTCACTTAGCTCCAAGCTCACCTCCGGTTGTGATAGAAGCTTTCCAAAATCTATAGATTCCAAACGGCTCACGCAAGATGCAAGGTGGCTAATTTGAGTCTCCAAGTTCTTGAATCTAGAGGAGGTTTGGTGTGAGGCAAGAGGATTGGGGTGGGCTACTGTCATGGTGGCTCTAGAAGAAGGAGAGGCGGAGGTAGACGGAGGGGCGGTGGCTTGAGAGACCGAGAGTGAAGTGTTAACGACGGTGGCTCTGGAAGATGGGGAGGTGGATGAGGCGGAGCTAGAGCTGGAGGCGGAGGCGGCGGGAGGGGCCGTGGTGGGGGAGGGGATGAGGCAGAGGCAGGGGGCGATGGTATAGGGGAGGCGATGGAAGGGAGAAGGCGGAAAGAGGGGAGAATTTTGGATATAAAAATTTAGAGAGAATTTTCCAACCCCATCTCTAAAGTCTATTAAATAAACTTTTATACGTATATAGGCAACTCAAGTTTTACGTTCTTTATCCGATTATAAATTTAAGATGATGTTATTTCCAATTAATACTTATAATTGGAATCAAAAGATTTTTTTACCTTTGGCTGTAATATTATACGTACAACTTGGATAGGACAAAACTTGTGTATAATAAGATAAAAATCGAATATAATTTCGATTAAAAGGAACTCTCTTTTTTGTCTAATTACACACAAGTTTTTGTCTAAATTATATCCAACAAAAATAGAATTCCTTTTAATATAAATTATATTCGATTTTTTATCTAATTACATATAAGTTTTTGTCCTATCCTAGTTGTATGTAAAATATTACAGCCAAAGGTAAAAAAACTCTCTTGATTCCAATTATAAGTATTAATAAAAAATAACATTATCTCAAATTCTTAATCCGATAAAGAATGTAAAACTTGAGTTACCTTTGTACGTACGAAAGTTTATTTAATAGAAATAATATGTGACATCTTCCAAGAATAAAAAACCTGATTTTAAAAATGTGATTTAAAAAACATAAATGTTAAAATAAGATACCCCTCCATCACATTTCAAACTACACACTTTCCATTTAAATCTATCCTAGACAAAGATGCACACTTTCTACTTTAGGAAAGTATAACAAGTAAAAATACTTATTTACCCTCAGTATTAACAAAGTAAATTAAACTGTGATTAAAATTATCAATCAAATTAAATGTTAAACTTAAATCCAATGTTACGTTAAACAATGATGTGATTAAAAAATTAATAAATTCCATTAAATTTAAATTACTAAACCTGATTAAATTGTAAAATTTAGCCTGGTGCTTTACATAATTTTAGTCTGTTTCCACCAACTCTGTTCTTCTAACTTTGTTTCTCCATCGTCAACATCTAGAGCTCTTTTCTCTCTCATCAACATCTCCTCAAGAAAAGAGATCTTCTTTCTCAAAATAATCAGCCTATCTGCTACAAATAATCAGTCGGTATTCTTTCTCCAATTAACCTCTGCCGATCTGCTCCGAAATCACCATCAACGAACCAATCTTTATTAAATCTGAAAGTCTTCACCCTAAATCTTCTCCAAATTGCCTCTACAAATTCTCTCCATGATCACCATCGCCGAACTCCATCTTCTTTAAATCTCTAAAGTTCCACCATAGATTTCCAATCTACTCCAAATCCACCGAATCAAAGATTTCCCCCCTGGTTTTGGATTTCTACCTTGGTTAGTGAGTTCTTACTATTTATTTTATCATTATTTGAGTTGAGATTTGACTGAGCTGTGGAGTTTCGAATTAGTTGCAAGGAAAAGATTACTGGTAGTGGTGGAAATAGGTATTTGAAGGTAGGGTGATAGTAGAGAGGATTTGAAGGTACAGAGTGAATGGATGGTGGTGGAAAGTGGAGCTGCAGAGGGGTAATTTTGATATTTTGCGTAGTTTAAGTTTTTGGTTCAACTTTTTTAATACTATTGATACTTTTTAAGAAAGGAAAAAATTTGATACTTTTTACTGTATAATCAAAGAGACGAGAGCACAATTTAAATAAAAATAAGAAGGTCGTTCATTACAAAAGTATAATATATTTTTAACACTATTTTTCATTTACCATTTGATTTTTTTGTCCTTTAAATGAAATAATCTACTATGAATTTTTATTTTAATGATGAGTCCGTCTCTTGAAAGACGGTCTTTCCATAAGTTATGGAAAGACCAATGTTTAAACTGTAAATTTGAAGAAATCAAAATAAAATTTTCGGGTTATATTAATCTGGTCATAAACCTACCAGTCCTAAATGTTGCATAATAAATTGTTAATATTGCAACTAAAACATTTCACCTTTCTATAATTTCAATTCAACCTCGTATTTTCATATGTCTATGGAAAGACGGTCTTTCCCAAGAATTTGCCTTTAATGATTGGTTCAAAAAATTAATTTAATTTTGTTTTCCCTATTTAAAATTCCTGATTCCACCCCTTGCGGTGAGAATTCCAGACATGGTAAGAACTAAAAAGAAAATGAGAAAGATAATCCGAAAACAGATAAATATTTTTAAAAATGGACTGAAATTAATGATGAGGACAACGACTGTACCATAATTTTACGAGGATTAAAGGTGACAACTTTTTATGTGTGTCTTGTTTTTGACACTTGCCATTTGCATGCATGCATGTAGAATTGGGTAATTAACTGCCTAAACCGGCAACATGTTCACACACAGCAAACACGATTGTCACCTTTTAAATAAATTTTTGAATTTGGGTGATGATGTTAAGTTGAGATTATTGAATTGAGAAATTAAAAGATAAAATCAAAAAAACAATTCAAATTGTAATGCTCTTACAAAATTGGAGGGATTGCAATATTTATGGTTGTTTGTCCACAGTGGCGGAACTAGGGCTGGATTCTGGCGGGGGCTAGACGGGCTGGCGGGGGCTGAGATGAACAGTATAGCCTACCGTCACCGCCGCTCGCCCCCCCTCAGATCTGCCAGTGTTTGTCCACTTCTGTAAGATAATCGTTATATTTCCGAGAAGATCCAAGGGTAGAGATGCATCCATAGGAAAAAAAAATCTAATTCACTTTTGGTACTCTCATGTCCTCCTTCTATATATAGCTATTCCACTACGCTCTTCATCCTCATCTTTTCATTTTGAAGAATATTTAAGGGATAATAATGTTGTGTTTGTATTCATACTCTGGATTACATTATATACTAGTACAGAGGACCTAAATCAGACTAGAAAATGAATTCTAATCTAATTACAAGTGCAAGTAATATTACAAGAATATTCATATGCTAATATTCATATTCCTTAATACTCCTCCTCAAGTTGGAGCATGCGGATCAGTAATGCCCAACCTGCCAAGCAAAGAATGAAACTGATTTCTCCTAAGAGCCTTCGTAAAAAAATCTGCAGGCTGATCAGTCGTGCGAATATGATGAGTAGCAATAGTACCGAATTGTACAAGATTACGAACAAAATGACAATCAACCTCAATATGCTTCGTTCTTCATGAAATACCGGATTAGCCGCTATATGTAGAGCTGACTGACTGTCGCAAAACAATTGCATAGGAGTAGATTGCAGAACACTCAAGTCCTTAAGCAAAGACTTAAGCCACGGTAATTTATGTGCTGGTATGTTATTATTGTTCTTCTTTGCTTCTACCTTCTCCACAAAGGGGAAAACACCCATCTTCCCACCGAATATCACCTCCTCATTTACCCCATATATTGGTCGACTAACCGCACATGGGAACATCATCTTTGGTATGTTAATTTGTCTTTACAGGTCCTGTGAGGCTCCACCTCGTTCAAGGCAAGTAAATAATGAACAGTAGGTTTGCTCATCTAAAACCATTTCTCATCTATGTGGATCGTTGTGTCCATGGAATAAAACCTCCACTGGAAATTTAATTTATTCAAACAAGGCTTCAGCCTGGTAACCTTGTTTTGGTTGGTTAATGACGGCTTGATGCTGTTTGTTTGGCTCCTTATTACCCATGCTGCTACTGCCCTTTGAATTATACTTTTTGGGACTTTAAGTTCAACACTTGTTCCCCTAACAGTTCTTTGATTATGTACAGGAAAAGCTTTTAAAGTTTCGAGGTATATGGTTACCTACTTATAACCTGGGTGGCCAAACATCATTGACCTCATATCAAGTGGATATCCCATGGATAGCTGAAATCTTGCTCGTCCCAATATGTAGCTCACAGTTTGAACTCTACATTAAAACTTTGTTGATAGTTCTTCACATTGCGCTCACCAAATTCCCCCCATGTTGTTCTCCAGTAGAAACTCAGCTAAGTGTTCCTTTCGACGTTGGTTAAATTCGTCTCACTCATTTCGTTTGTTAAACCCGATGATGAAGGGAATATCCACACACTTTAGAGAACAATGAGTTCATATTTGAACTTGGTATGGCTCGGTGAGGTGAAATCTAAAACAGAGGGTTAAACAAACATCACATTGCTGGGTTTTATGTTGGTTATAATGGAAATGAGGGGGAATGGGGAATGAAGAAGAGGATGGCAGAAGGAATTTGAGGGTGCTGTTAGGATATTGCGGGGGACCAAAAATGTGTATTAAATGTTATTATAGAGTTTGGAATGGGTAGAATTAGGTCTGATTTTGGTGGGAAAAGT
>JAULKK010276979.1:0-24957 GCA_032355705.1 Rubia peregrina
AGTAAAAAAAATAAGTAGATGAAAATGATTTACTTATTATCATGAAATGAAGTTTGATAATATTAAAAAGATAAAACAAAATGGAAAGTTTATTAAATATATATATATATTATGAAAGAATTTCCCTAATAAATGAAGATTGAGAATACAAAAAGAATGTGCATCCTCATAAATATGATATGGTTAATTTATTCATTAATTGAAAAATATTAAAATATAAAAAAACATTGAAAATAGGGGAATAGATGTGCATTGTAAATTGGGGATGTAATTTATAAAATACTACATTTTCAATTAATTTTAGAAAGTGATGTGGAATTATGTATGAATGTCATATGACAAAATAATTTGTGAATACATTGTGGCCAAAATGACCTCTTTTAATATATACTATAGATAGATTAAGGGGTTGATTTAGATTGGTGTAAAATGTGTATATATAAATGTTGGCCTCTTGCACGATTTACAAAAAAAAAGACTTCTAGTTTTTCAGGATAATAATAGAATTGATGAGGGTTCCATCGAGAAATGGAAAGACCAGGTGCACTGCACCTCTTCCAATTTTTTTCCTTATTTCTATTTAAAACCTATAGATTTTTTTAAAAAGAACTCATGCTGCACAGTTCATTTATCCTTCCATATTTAAATTTTAGAACTTTCACCATTTAAGATTAATGTTGGGAAAGGATATATAACATTTTATACGTCTTCCAATGATTAGAAAAGGAAATATAACATTGCATATGAGCGTTTTATATTTTAATGACACAGTGAAAATTGGAAGTATAAATAGTTGGAATTTTTATAAGACAGAAATTATATTCATATAAACAGTTGGAATCGTTATTCCGTTCATTTGATTCAATTTTGTTTTAAACTCTGATCGATTGTTAATTTGGGGATAGAATTGTGAATTTGAAGTATATTAGAATAGAAAACAATTTTAAGCATTCCTTTTGTCATGTGTTTTATCCAGTGATTTTACCTTTGATTGTGTTGTTGGAAAAGTGAATTAAACACCAAATAATGGTGAGTTTATTCAAACTTCTATTAGAAAACAAAGGAAATAGTCAGAGAGAGGTAGCCTGAATGTTGTTGTCAAGTATTCAAGGGAAATATACACGAGGGCAGTGAGCATAGAATATCACTTCTCAATTCTGGGTTATATTAAGGGGTTGATTTTGATTGGTGTAAAATGTGTTGAATGTACTGAAGAAAAGAAATCAGGAACTTTCATAGAAATGATTGCTTCTCTGAAAAAGAAATGAGGGAGTTTCATACTCAAGATCATGTTTAGTTATGCATAGGGATTTGAATTATGAGCTTATCATATTATAGCGTGATGTTTTCTTCAGTTTATGTTAAGAAAAAGGTATGATGTCCAACCTGGTTTATATTTTTTTCTTGTGCTTTGTTTGATCAGTGGTTAAATGATAGTATCTGCTGTAAATATAGTGATAATGGAGGAGAGACTAAGAGAAGAAATTCAGGTTTTGAGAAGGAATCTTTCTCCATTGGGTTTGATGAGATCAACATTAAAAATATTAAATTTTGAAATAATTTTTAAAGCTGATGTGGAAAATTGTCGGAGTGCCATGTGACAAAATTAATGTGTGGAGGCCATGTGGCAAAATGACCTCCTTTAATATATAGTATACATGTGTTGATTTCTTATGCAGTATTCAAATTCTGTGCAGGGGGCTGATTGCAAAAATGAAGAGAACTATAGTTATTGGCATATTTTTACATAAAAAAATGTAGGGAAATTGCACAATATCAAAGAGCAAGGGAGTAGGGATAAATTTTATAGTTAAATAACTTTTGCCAAAAGTGAGAAAACCTTAGCCATACACATTCAATAATCATCTCCCCTGCCTTTGTTCGATTTCCTGCGTCTCTCTAAAAAATTGCAACTCTAGCGAAGAAGCTCTGCTCACCACCTCTGGCATAGTAAGTTCAGCTCTGCCATCACCTCTGGCGAAACCTCCATAAGCCGCAACAGCTCCAGACCTCTGCCTCCAGCCATGTTCGAACAAAGCTAGCAACTCTGGCGAGTCAGCAATCCACCGATCGAGGCACAGCAACTCCGACTCTACCGTCCAGACTTGCGCAGCAGTACTTTCGGGTAACCAGCTTCGCCACGCCAACTAGTACTTGATAACTAGTCACTGCCGGTTAGCTCTGCCTCGGTCAAGTCACTACCAGTGAATCCAGCACTCGAGCGATCTCTCCACACGCAGCGCCTCCTCAGCTGAGTCTAGAGAAGGTAAAGCCACTAGCAATCCGGCGAACTTATGGGTAGGTGATTATTTTTACTGAATTTTACAATCTTATGTTGTATCCATTTTTTTGTTGTTCTTATCAATTTTTAGTAGCTGTAATTTATGCACTGTAGATGTTCGGTTGAATGCCAAAAATAGTTTCTGTTTATTCTTTGTGCTTTGATGTATGTAATTAATTCTTTTATCGATATAAGCATTTGAAGATGCAATGATATTGTAAATTTTGTGCCAGGTTCTGTGTATGCTATGTATGTGTACCATTTATTATGATTTACCAAAATCTTAGCATAAAATTTGGATAGCCCTTTTTTTGTTTGCAAATTCTGGACTTTTAATTTTAGTATAACATGCATGTTGTTATCCTCTCACTCCATGGCCTTGAAGTTATTCATTTGAGTATTCCTGCTGGTAAACGATTTCAACCATATGCTCTGTTCTTAAAAAGACTCATTTTGGAAAAAAAACATCATCCGGAAATGAAACTTATTCACTGGTCTTAAATGAAATAGTAAGGTCACAAAGCCTTTATGTTTATGTAGGAGTATAATTGGAAGGAATTCATTGGGAAAAGGTGGAATTCGAAGACAGTCACAAATGCTTAAATCAGATTTAGAACGTGTGTTATTCCTTCCTTTATCATATTCTCTAACGGAGATGCAATTCAGCTTTCAAGAAGAATTGACCACCCCGAGGACTTTTGCAGGCACTCGTGTAGGATGGACTCATTGTTGCCAACCTAGGTACTATCACTACCTCGAAGAAATCCCCTGCATCAGTGGCGCCGTTTATGGGGATCATTTTTCTTTCTAGACTTTTATAGCCCCTGAGGAAGGTTGGAGCTAATTCCAGAGATACCATACGTACAACTGACAAAGGAAAAAATGATTCCTATACACAAGGAAGCTAGCAGACAGTAAACCAACTCAACATGCCTTGGAAGCTTGCAGCAACGGTACGTTTGTGCAATTGTAAGTTCACTATGCATAGACGTAGTAGCAATAAAGATAAGTTCAATACCACTTTTATCTCCACGTATAAAAAATATTCATAGAAATAATTCAACAGATACATAAGCAAAAGGGCCATAAATTTCCTTCTAGGCAGAGTATGAGCCTGTAAGGATCACTTAGCCACATAATTAGGTGCATTAAATCAAAAGAATATAAATAAGAGATAAAGGGAACCTGAGTATAATCATTCCTTGGTTAATTAATTAAGTTGCAAGGTTACACAAACCACTAAAACAAGTGTGAAACAGTTAAAGCCTCATATAGGGAAAAAACTGGTATTGGAATAGTGCAAGAATTATTATTAGAGCATGGCTTGCGAAAGCACAACCCAAACCCTAATTATAAAAAACACGCTCATCCTGTGCAACATGTACAAGCCCCATGCTACTGGCCCTCCAAAGGTTATGGAATAATAATCCAAACAGAGTAAATATGTGTGGTGGCATTGGCATTGCTAAAATAAAATTTGTGCTACCTCTGTCCCTGATAAAATGGCATGTTTGCTTTAGGACCATTATTTTAGGAGAGATGATGTGGCAAGGAATAACTGTGGCAAAGTAGGGATACTTGGGAAAGTTGTGGGTCCAGTCTAAAAGTTGTTAATGTTAAAGAAAACATTGTGGGAATTTAACAACATATTCTATGTTATTTTAGGTTATTTTCAAAGTTAGTCATTTTAGTTGAGACAAATGAATATAGATAACATGCAATTATCATGGGACGAATGAAGTATTAAAGAAATGACAGGAATCATGTCATAGTCAATAATACATTTATTAATCTCATATCTATACAAAATCTAAAGATTACAACAAAATCACTTGCCTAAACAACAAAACTTCCCCTAGGAAAAACTACAACATATTTTTGAACCAACTACATAAATAGATAGCTACTTAAACCTCTAGCTAAGAACTGGAAAGTCCATAAGGGCCCACGAGGGGGAAGTTAAATAATGGTCGCCCATTCTTCCCCTCTATCTTCCAAAAGTGCCCCTCACTAGGAAGGGTTACCATCATTATCATCAAGTAGAGAACGCATGCTAACGAGCAGCAATACATTGCTCTACCAGTACACTTACCCTACCATCCAGTAACCTCATCGGTAAACTTCAGAGCTACTCCTTCATCACGATTTTTTCCGCCTGAGTAGCTCATCTTATTCTCTCGGCTTTAGCCTGAAAAGGACTAGGCATCCCCTTCTCAACGCCTATATCCACTACGGATGGAGATTCTTTGTCATCCTCCATCCCAATCCCACATTTGCTAATATCACCTACCAATATTGTTCAAAATCATAAACAAACTAACATCAGACAATCAAATTTATACAAAACCAAAACACTTTAAAGATTATAACACTTGCAGAAAGTATGAAAATCTCTAAAAAAAATGCTATACATAATTTAATCCAAACATGCACCCCCATCAACCGGAGTAAGTTCACCAATGTAGTCTCACATATCAATTAACCAAACCGGTGAGACCTCCAACCCGAACCCGGGATAACTCTGTCATCCGAAAGTACTCCTAGAAAACCAAAACCTATCATCGCCGTAGGAGGAATCCCTGAATCAAAAGTCAACCAACTTATACACACTAACAAACCCACAAATTACAAACACAACACACACCCAAGGCTACCTTTAAAAAAATAATGAACACATAAATAAGTACAACTAGAAAAAATGCTCTATCAACAACCCTTTTAAATGCATAAAAGCCTTGGAAAAAGGAAACCCTCTTCATTAAGAATCATTTGGAAGGATGTATCCTCCCACTTTTCAAAAATTAGCCTAACCCTTATTTAGCCTTGGAAGACATAATGTCTTAAAATTCTTCAACAAGAATTAGAAAAGACTATGCCCATGTGGCATACTTATCCACTCACAAGCCCACTACTAAGTATATTCATAATTCCATTTAGGCATAGGCCCACATAATTCACATGGCCCTAATCTAAAACACAAAAACTCACCAAATACAAGCACAAAATATATAAATCACAAAATAGCATAGTTAAAACCTTCACTTCGCATTCCACTCTATATGAGTAAATAAACCTACACTTACCTTTTCAAGCTATCACAACCCCTCTAGTCTACTTAAGCAACACATGTTGGTAAATCACCTGCGAATTCGCATTGTAATAGATTTACCCAGACCCAGCATTAGATACAAGTTGATTATCCACGACTTTGCATACGTCTAGAAAATAACCAGTTCAACGACACAAGCGGAGAATCTCCCTGCCTTCTTGCTTCATTTATCAAGTTACTATTATACTACTATCTCTATCGCCCAACGCAATCCATGTAACCAACCATGACATTCCACTGCCCCCAACTAAACAAACCCTTAGCAGCCACTAACGGTTCCACACACTCACAACACTAAAAGTCGTAATACAAGACCAACCCCACTACAATATCCAACTATACAGCTCAACAACTACCATTGCTAGAAAATACACAACCCTGGAATTACAAACTGCAGCCACTACAGACCTCATATCTAAAATACATCTTAACAAAGAATGACGCAAACACCTCACAAGTCCAACCAAATAAAATACAATTAAAAACTAATATAAAGTGAAAATACAACTACTAGGCCACACGATCATTCTATATGCTAACATATTAACAGTGTCAATAAGGAAGTTCAGACACCTTCACCCAGTCTCCTTAAGGATCCCACAACATGGGAAAATAATGTGTGTCGCGTATACTCCCGCCTTAGAACATCTATCTCACAAGTTCTATGTAATAGACTTGTGGTCAATAATCAGCCCATGGTCTAAGAGAACTATATAAATACTCGATTAATTACATAGTATGTATGAACTTTTAAGATTTGCGGTGCCTCTTTAACCTATCCCTCCAAAAGACGATATTGATCTAGTCAAACCTTGTCAAATCCTCAGTCCCCACCAATAGTCGTGGAAATCTCCTATTGTAGGATCACATTTACCTTACATTGAACTTTCAGCGATGACTCAATACTAAGACATTGTTTCGTCCACTAGGGAACATTGGACTTAGCAAAACTTGATTCCCTCTAATTCCTATATTCTAAAAACCTTGTTAACATATATCACAACAACCGTTCCCAAACGAAGTCACTTCGTTCATTACTCCCTTACCCAATAGATAAACTTATTTATATGATCCGCTTCTTTCCATAACAAACATTTCTTAGATCACTACACAAAATTCGTTCATACAAAAACCTTACGCCATTCCTGAACCTATCCCCTTAAACCTATCAACTACTCATTCATCACCCATTTTGCATCGAAAAATGTGCATCATACTCTTCCATCGTAGCTAGGCTGCTCCTTAGTTCCGTCTCCTATTCTAGTTCAAACCCTATACACCTAAGTGTCACCACACTCAATCGATAGCCTATTTTTACTGACACGGATTTGGGTAACACAGATTGCTTACATGTGTCATACAATCATTGCAACAAGACAGTACCTTAAAAAAGAATAAATAATATTAAAAACACCTTAGTCAAGAATACTATATAAAATTCCTTCCATAACTCAATAAAGTTACATCATGGCCTATTAAACTACACATTTTCCCATTTTCCATTCCCCGACCCAATAGCATGTCCTACAGAAGGATTAGTAGTAGCACCACTTCCTTCACTTGCCTCGCTAGTATAGTCAAACGTGCTACTCAATTGAGGCTAGCCACTGGGAATATCAACCTATGTAGCATCTTTGTCCTTCTTCAGAATAATCTCCTCATCCGAGTAGCGATCCACCACACATTCCTCAAGCTCATTTATTGAAGGTAGCAATTTCATTACCCTAACTCCTTAATCAAAAGAAAAGAATAACCATTGTCCTCCACCCTCTTAGCGAAAGCCTCGTCTACCTCCCGCTTCGCATTCCCTGAAGGTAAAGCTATAGTTGTTAGGTCTCCAATCCAACGATATTCTAGTGGGATTCTGGGACAGGATACTCCCAGGAACAACATCACCCTAAATTTGCAACCTTAGCATAAATGTTTGTAAAAAATTATAAAACCCTTCACAAGATTATTCAAAAAGAAATTGGGGTAATCATGATGGGCATGACTGACCGTCCTCAGTTTAGAGAGTTTACCGTAAAATGTCACCCATCTTAACTTCTTCTTGATAAAGGCTTTATGTCTTGGCCAGTTCAACCTCAAGATTTTTGCAAGCACCTTCACTTCGCTCCAACTTTTCCTCCAGCACCGCCAACCTCTTAGGAAAAACTTTAACATCATCCGCATAACCACAAAGACGTTGCATTATGTTTATCATTGACCCTGCAACCTTAAACCACAAACACATCATGTCAGAAAGCTAACATACGATACGTCATTGTTAAACACATCTTCAACATACCTCAATTGCTGAGTTAAACAACGAGATATGATTGTTGGCTTTGATTACCACCATACTCGATTGACCAGTCATGGCCACATCAGTCACAGACTTTGCCTGAATGCAGATGACAATGACCAAATGCTACTCTTGTTAGGGCTTACCTCTCCCCTCTCCAGTTGGTCCCCATCCAGAACTCCCAGATCCAAGCCTACTAAGTTCAACGAGATAACATTGTCGATATTCTATTATCTACCGATTTGCATATACCTCATCTCCCTTGACCTCCAAGTTTGACTAACAATGCTTATTTTTACAACGCTTATGATTCAGCTCAGTGATCTCAACATCCCTGTCTTCCTCTCCCCATCTAACAGAGGGCTTCACATTGATGCTAGAAAGTGTCATGCCTGGAACAATCAAAATATCAATGAAAAATAAACATAAACCACAAAAAATACAACAAAAAGCACAAATCCTTATCAATTAAAAAAAATATAATGGTGACAACCCCACTTTCCCTAAGGTTTTCCTATCTCGACTGAATGAGCAAAAAGTTCCTTCACAACCTTACTCACTTCTTTAAGTTCCCTAACTTATCGGATATCTTATCAATAGACAAATCAGAATTTCATAATGGTATTACCTTAACATCCGTACACTTAATGAATATATATTTATCCTTCCATACCACCTGAACCTCAGAGAGACTAGAGTAACCATCCATTGTTCCACACATTTCACAGTTGAAAGAACCCTGTAAATAAGTCCACCTTCATAACATTATCATCCCTCTTACAGACTTCCATAAAGCCAGCAATCATAGTCGTCCCTTGAGGATAAAACTAGGCAATAACAACATTGTAAGCCTCTTACACGCCCAGATAGAAATCTGGGACAAGTAGGTTCAATCCATAAAATACATAGTGTTCGTACACACACGAAATACCTAGAAGGAGGATTTCACACCCTCTTGTCGGTGCCTGGTATCCTGATATTACATCCATTCATAAATGAATGATACTTCCTCAATACAACCAAATTACTCTCAGAATTTACACTGTTCCTATTGTCAATGGGCTGATTACCTCCTTCTTCCACAACTTCGTCTTTCCTAACAACCACTTACACAAAATAAAATAAATTATAGTTAAATATTTATTAATGACCCAACTCAACCAAAATTTCAAAAAATGTCATATCTCTCTTATCAACCAGCACAAAATACAATATTTTAAAAAAAGATTTATCAATGACCCAACACAATCAAACTTTATCTCTTGATATATATTATTTTAATACCAAATAATATATATTAGTAATATTTAAATAACAAGATATTTAAAGTTTTTAAATAAATATTTTCAATAATATAAAATATAGTAAATTAATTCATGAAAATAATTTCAAATTGTATCACTTTAATATTGAGTTGTGCATCCAACTATGTCAAAATTGGTCTCTATTTATAGAGAATGATAATGTATTTTATTTTTAAAAATATATAATGTGAAATAAAATATTCAAAATGAAAAATGAAAAAAAATGAATTAGATTGGATTCGATAATGTAAAATTTCAACCAATGGAGGTGTGACAAATGACCGCACCTCACTTTTTCACCTTAATGGTCCCATCAACCCTTGGCTTTTATTCCGGTTGAGATTTAGGCTCCAATTTTGAAGGTTGGATCACCATTTTTTTAATTTACCCTTTTCTTCAGGGTGTTATTTGGTTGATCTTTTGCAAAAGACCACTGAATAAACGTGGTCTTAGAACAGGTACAATGGTACAACTCCACATGAGTCTTAATTTGTTCTCTCTCCTCTCAATAGTTTCAGATCTCGCAATCATCAAGTCTTGTGCACGTCAACCTTTACTGGTCCCACTGTACCACACTCATTTCCAACTCATTTATTTATAGTTGAAGTTTACTTATTAAAATAAAGATACATTGATTTTCATTATCTAAAAGATATTTAAGATGTATTAATACAAATAAATTATACGTTCATTAATTATTTAGTTATAAATTTTTATTATTTTTGCTTAATAACTACATCATTATTCCACAATAATATTAAAATGTATTTCTAAAAGTAAAGATAAGTTATATGTAAAATATTGAAGATTGAAATTTTAAATGTAAATATTTTATATTAATGTAAAGATAGTACAATGATTACATCCTTCAAATAGGACTAGCTGATGAACATCGCGCGATGTGCGGTATTTATGATACACATTTTCATGTATACTTCAATGTTGCTTCTTCCCTTTGACAAGATATATCAAATAAAAAATAACTCTAATTTCAAACTAAAAGTGTCAATATAACCATGTAAAATGAGAAAGTATCCAAATAACCCTAACTTTATGATATATATGTCAATCTAACTTTGGGCGCCGTTAACTTCAATTGTCAATGGGAAATTCAGCCGGAATGAAATGAAATGACCATTTTACCTCCTAATTAACAAAATGAGGGGGCATATCTTCTTCCCGCTACACTTCACCGACCAGCTGCCACCAACTTTTCGTTCTGACCGCGTCAACTTCGGTGAATCACCTCTGGCGTCCATCTCTGTTTGAACGGCAACAACTCCAACCATTTCATCACTACATCTAAGTATCATTTCCAACGAAACCTCCAACACCATCTTCAGCCATGTCAACTGTGGCCACTTCAGTCACCAGCAAACCATGCCATCACTAAAACACAGCATACAACAACAAAATTGGAAAGGTTGCGATTACAAAAACTGGCTCATCTAATCAGAGGGCAGCGAGGGAGAGCTAGGGTTATCCCATTTTCGCTGCACCTGTTCGAGGACTTCGATTACAACCATTGTCGATGAACCTGTTTGGCACAACGATTAGGGCGAGTTATGATAGTAGGAAGGCGGTGAGTGTGTGGTGCTTTGAATAAAGTTGAAGTGTCAGGATGGTGAACAATCGGTGGCTTGTTCACCCGCGACTAAATCGGCTGGAGGTGGCGCAGCTCAAGTGAGGTGATGCTCTGATGAGTGGTGATAGGTGGGGGCGATTGGTGGTGGGCAATAATAGATGGGACTGGCAGTGGCTAGGTTAAGGGGTTGAAGAAGAAGGAAAAAGTAATATTCTTGGGTATTTTAATCATTTCACATTTGTTGAACACCTAAATTCAGCGGTAAATGCTAGAATTAGGACAAAAGGTTATAATTGCACATTTGGTCATAAAGATGGCATTATTTTGACACTTTCTCGTTATGCAAGGTTATTGACACTTCAACTTAAAATTAGGGTTAAAAGTGTAAAAATATATTAAAATAATTAAATACAATGGATCTAAGAAACTAAAAGGAAAAAAAAGAAAGAAAAAAGAAGAAGACTCTAGAGAGAGAATTCTTCTCTTCTTTCTACCTACCAAAATTAGATGTTTACATTATGTCTACATGTTTTCACCCTAGAAGACTAAAGCCTTCCGTATATTGAAGTAGTGAATTAGACCTTGAAAAAGGCCCAAAATGAGGCCAAAAACCCTAGCAGCCGCAAATGGCACGAGTTGTGTAGCTGCAAAAGGTCGTGTCGGGTGGGGGCTGGCACTGCCCATGTCACCTGGCATGGCCGTGCTAGCTCGTGCTAACATGGGCCGTGTGACTGGGCACGGCTCAACAGGCTCGTGCTGACAAAGGCCGTGTGTCCGAGCAAGGCTGTTCTGGCTCTTGCTGACACAAGCTGGATGGCCTAGCACGTCCATGCCGGCTGTGTCTGGAAAGAATTGTGCTAGCCCACTATCTAACCATTTTTAAACTTCTGAATCATGTGCCAGTGTCATTTGGCTCGGGCCATCGGCTAAAAGCACTTCTTGAAAATTTTAACGATGTGGGCCGTTTCAGTTCTTGCGGACCGTTGGTTAGGAGTCATTTTCTGAGCAAAACGGTGACACAGTCGTGTTATTCTTTGCCCTGGCCTTCACAATTTTGGAGTTGAAACGACACAGGTGGTGTAAAAGGGCACGTTGTCTGTCCATACTTGGTCTCACAAAGGATTGGGGTGACACGCGCCATGTTGCACCAAACGGCTCGAGCCAATGGGCCATGGAGTGACCGTGCTGGCCGGAACGGCTGGTGCTAGATACCCTGGCAAAACTGTGTTGTCGGAATGGCCGTGTCAGCTAGGGGCTGCTACGACTCTTCAAAAATATAGTTTCTCCTTCAACTTGTTTGCACCGTTACAGATGAACCACTTTTCCTTCAACTTTTTTGCCCCGATCTTCACATTTTTGGAGTTGAAATGACACTGGCCGTGTAAAAGGGCACGATCTATATCCATACTTAGCCTCACAAATGATTGGGGTAACACGTGTCATGTTGCACCAAATGGCTCGGGCCAATGGACTGTGGAGCAACCGTGCTGGCTGAAATTGTTGTGTTGGAGATCCTTGACAAAACCGTGTTGGCGAAACGACCGCGTCGGCTAGGGGCTTCTATGACTCTTCTAAAACTTGGTTTTTCCTTCAACTTGTTTGCACCGTTACAGATGAACAATTTATCCAATTTGAGAGTTCTTGTAGTCAATTTTATAGTGCCCAGGAACCTTTTATCTTCTACCATCCTTGCGAATGACCTTCTATTATCTACTACCACCCTTGCGGATGGCCTTCTACAAACTACCCTGAAGTGCTCACGACCAACCTACTAATAAGCTCACAAAAGAATATATAGGCACTCGTGAGGACATAGTGTCCATTAGATCCAATTAAGTTTATAAAACTCAAATTTTAGATAAGAAAACCAACAACGGTCATCTAAACCCTTTGTCATGAAAACCTAACTAAAACTAGCAATCAACCAAACAAAAAATAATAACAAATGTGTCAAATGCATTGGTTAATGCATGCATAATAGTGCAGATCAAGTATCCTGCTCGCACTGCTACTGTTCTTGGTCCCTGGTGGCTACCATAGCTTTCTTCATATCTCTCTCTGAGGACTATAATCACCCGCTCAGGATTTGTGCATATAAGCCACGACTCTGTATGACCCCTCTTGTATAGCAAGCCATTTCTAATAACATATTGCATTGCTTTTCTCTTAATTGCTTTCGCTGCCTTTTTCTCTCATGGCAGCACTTCATGCTCTAAGTAATTCTGTATGGGTGTCGTCCAGGTAAGCTCCACGCCCTGTATTTCCATGACTGGTTCAACATCAGTTGATCTCCTGACTAGCTCCTCCACCAAAATGGATTTCGTTAAGTGTACATTGGCTGAGGATGCCATCTTTCTCAAAGAAACTGCCCTTGTATTCTATGATCTCGGGACTCTAGTGATACAAAATTCTTCAAACTCTTATGCCAAAATTTTGACCCTGTCACGGTATTTCATCATCATTGGATCTTTAGCTGGGTACTGCCCACTATATTGGTTGGCCACCAGTATCGAATTCCCATGGTCCTGCAGCTTCCTTGTTTCCAACTTTCTAGCTATCTCCATCCTCACAATCAGTGCTTCATATTCTGCTTCATTATTCGAAGATGGGAACCTGAATTGCTGGGCATAGGTCACCTCTACACCCTCTGGATTAGATATTACCAGGCTCACTCCGTTACCCTTCACTTTGGATGCTCCATCCACATACAATTTCCATACGTTTGGGCCCACTAACCCTTCTTGGATGATGGCTTGCAAGTTGTTCAACACTTCTCCTGCTCTTATTTTAGATTTATTGGGAATTTCTGTTAGGAAATCTGCCATCACTTGCCATTTTATCGCTCTTCGAATAGGGCATACTCAGTGGTGTACTCTCCCAGCTCCACCGCCCACTTCACCAATACCTCTGACCCTTCTGGTTTAGTTAGTATCGCCTTCAATGGATGGTTGGTCAATACTACCACAGGGTGTGCTTGAAAGTACTGCCTCAGTCCCCTTGCAGCATGTGCCGGGGCTAATGCCAGTTTCTCCTCCCTGACCAGCACATCGCTGATTGCCTCTTCGCTCGTGTCACATGCAATTACAGAGTCTCCCCTTTTGTAGGCTGGTCGGGGTGGAAAGATTCTCCTGGCGGTCTTTCAACTCTTAAAATTCTTTCTCTTCCAGCTCCCCCCACTGCACTTTCCCCTTCTTGTCCACACATTCCTTTAGTGTTTTCAATAAGGGTAGCGCTTTCTCTGCTACCTGGGACATGAAGAAATTCATGGATGCCAGCTTCCCGTTCAGATTCTGCATTTCCTTAACTGTACTTGGTACTTTTATCTCCATAATTTTTTTCACCTTCTTAAGGCTCACCTGTAAACCCTCATTCACACCAATTGTCCTAAGAATTTACCAGCGCCCACACCGAACTGACACTTGAATAGGTTCCTACCTCCCTAAACCTCCAGAGCATTTCTTTGACATCCTCTACAAAGGTCTCATACTGGGTGCTTTTTATCATCATGTCCTCCGTGTTTACCTCCAGGTTCCTCCCAATCTGCTTCTGGAAATATTTTTTACCACCATTTGGTATGTGGCTCCTGTATTTCTCAAACCGAATTCGGTATCTAAAGGCTTCCTTCTCAGTTATAAACAATGTTTTTCCATATAAGCCTATATCATGGGGATTTGATGGAACCCCTTGTATGCATCAAGAAAACACTTAATTGGATAATTGGTAAGTGCATCTACCTTCTGGTCAATGGCCGGCAATGGGTAAAAATCCTTAGGGAAAGCCTTGTTTAGATCCGTGTAATCCACACACATCCTTCAGCTGCTGTCTGCCTTCTTCACTAGAACCGGGTTTGAAAGCTACATTTAGTAAGGAACTTTCTCCAATATCCTTTTTGATACTAGATGACCCACCTTATTAATCGCCATGTTCCTCTCCTTGCAATATCATCTTCTTTTGCTTTACGGGCTTACGAGACCACTGTACTTTCAATTCGTAACAGTTAATTTCCCTGGAGACCCCTGTCATATCCTCCAAACTCCAGGCAAAAGCTCGTCTGTTCTCCTTCAACACTCTTCAGCACTTTTACGAGCTCTTATTTTAGGTCTGGTAGGAGAGATGCGCCTAGCTATACTGACTGGTCCTTTTTTAGTTGTACTATATGTACTTCTGCACCTAGCCTTACTAGATTATCTTCGTCTGCAATAATTCAGATGAACCTTGACTTAATAAGCCCCCCCCCGACTGTAGCTACTGCTCTTTCCTTAGTTGGAAATTTCAGAAGCAGATGTACGGTCGGCACTATCCCCTTTAACAGCGCTAGCGCTGATCTTCCCAGTATCAAATTGTACAGGTTATTTCCTTCATGACAATGAATTCCATGTCCAATGTCTTGTTCCTATCCCATTCTTCCACCGTCACTGGGAGGAGAATGGTCCACTCTAACCACACGACCCTGTCTGCGAAAACCAACACTGGGGTATTTATTGGTTCCAGCTTCCTCTTCGTGTTCTTATCTAATACATGATTTCTGCGAAACTCCCACCATTTATATATGCTCAATGGATCCTCTTGTCCATAAACCTGACCATAATCACCACTGCATCTCCCCAGCCGGTCTGTCTGGTATTAAGTCATCTGCGCCGAACGTTATCATTTCATTCAAGCCCATCTTCCTGTCTACCGGCGTGGATTGGGGAGTTAGTCTACAACATGCCTTCCGCTGAGACTTGGTCTTTCCTCCAGCACTTTTTCCTTTGATTGCATATATATATCTGTCACTGTTGTCGTTATGTTGTGTCCACGGGGGGTATTTTCCCTCTGCCTTTTACCCCTTTCTCCCCAACCTTAGCTCTGGAAATTTCCTTTCCTTTGGCTCACCCCCGTTCTTTGTCTGGGCTCCTGGGTTTTCCACGACCATCTTGCTGCTTGCAGGAACCTGCGTGCTTATTCTTGCTCTGATACGTAGCTTTTTTGTAGGCCCTTACATTTTTCAACACATGCACCAGCTCTCCACTTTGCACGTTGTATTCTATGTTTTGCCTCATGTGGATGCACTCGTTCGTATCATGACAGTGGTCATCGTGGTAATCACAAAAAAAAGACTTACTCCTCTTGCTAGGGTCGGCCTCCAATATACCCTTCCCTGCCAGCAAGGAAAAAATTCCATAGGGGTTTTGATGAGGGGAGTGAAGGTCATCTATGTCCTCTAAAACCTACTCGACGGGTGCTTTGAGCCCGTCTTTGTGCCCCTGCCTTCCTCTGCCTGCTATCTCCATCCGTGCATATTTTATAGATGGGCTTGAACGCCCGGGCTCTCCTTTATCCTCTTGTCAGCTAGGTCCGCCCTTCTAAAGTTTCCTACTCAACTCGTCAGCTCATCAATTGTTCTCGGAGGATCCAGGGTGCAGTCCATCAGCAACTGTTCATGCCTTAGACCATTTATGAGCGTGTCTATGAGAAACTGCTTAATTATTTCCTCTACCTTGTTGGCATCATCATTAAACCTTTCCCAGTATCCCGACAACATCCCTACTGGCTTCTGCCTGATTGTCAGAAGCTCGGACCTCGTCTTCTGGAAAAAAATTCCCTTCACAAACAGGTCAGGAACTTATGCTCCAACTGACTCAAGTTGTCGATGGTCTCGTCGTCCAGGTTCTTGAACCACACTCTGGCTGAACCTGTCAGAGTGGTCGCAAAAACCTTGCACCAGATGGCCTGCGGTATCGTAAAGGATGCCAGGTTGGTGCAAAATATGTGCAGGTGTTCTTCTGGGTCTGCCTCACAATTGTATTGCCCCGGGTTTTGGGGTATCTCCAACTTCATGTCTGTTGTGAACAGTAAAATCCTTCTTGGGAATGGAGACCCTCTCACGTTCTTCTTTCTCGGCTTCTCTTCCTCTCTTATCAACGATGCCTTGCCCTTGATAGGGTCCTTTCCTTTTGGTGGTGGCATGTAGCCTGCATGCCACTTCTTGTCTACTATCTCTTCTCCTCTCCTGGAATGGTTCTTCCTCCTGGAGGTGATCATGTTGCTCACATTCCTGGCCATGCTTTGAGTTGTTTCTGACTCCTGATCATTCCGATCGGGCACCTCGTTGTGCCTCTCTTGCTCCGAAAAAATCTTGGTCGGCTGAATGTCGAGTCTTCTTTTTTCTAGCTTGCCTTTCTCTCTCATCCATCTCCTTCAGCCTCCTTATCATTTCTTTCTGCAATGCCATGATTGTTTGGAGTTTCTCATAGTTGTTCACAAGCTCCGCGATCGTCCTAAGCCGGTGACGCTCCCCTGTCGGCGTCAGGGTGAGATCTTCCTCCAACTGCGTCACTTCTTCCATGATCACCTGGTTGAATAAGTCCTTCCATGATGCTTAAGCTACGTGGATGCTAGAAAGATGAAGCGATCCTCATAGACGGCGCCAATGTTAATGCCAAATTTTTCTGGTCCCTTCTTCCAAGTTCTCCTCCACTCCAGTTGACTCCTGGACCTACAAGACAGACAGACTAAGGTCAAGCAGGAAGGCACATGGTCGTACCTGCTCCGATGCTTCGGTTAGTCGTGTTTGCTAGGTAGGGTATAAAGTATGAATAGTGATATGATCTTGAGATCTTACCTCATGTGCATGTTTATTCCCCCTGTTATATGTGTTTGGTTGTTGATGGTTGATGGGACTGGTGTTGTCCCATCCCAGTTGTCCGTTGCTTCTTTGGTCTCGACTCGGTCTTGTTTGCTTGTTGGGCCGAGTACGTGTCATAGGGCCGATTAGGTCCACACCTTATCACCATGCTATGGTTGTGGTTTGTTGCGAATTAATATGGTTTAAATCTCTTCTTCGTTCACTTGGTGTTGATCTTTCTTCTCCTATGAATTTATTTTGTGACAGTCAAGCTGTCATTCATATTGCTGCTAATCATGTCTTCCATGAGCAAACAAAGCATATTGAAATCGATTGTCATTTTGTTAGATCACACATCATATCGGCACCTCAAGTCAACTAGCGGATATTTTCACTAAAGTGCTTGGACGTCATCATTTCAGTTACTAATTCAAAAGTTGGGCATTTTGGACTTACTAGCTCCAACTTGAGGAGGAGTATTAAGGATATTTTTTCATTATTCCGAGTAGATTATTTTCCTATTAGATTTAGGTAAATATGCTTAGAATAGAATCATTTTCGATATAGGATTAGTTTTTTTATCAAACCATCCGAAGATGGGGGAAATTGAATTAGGCCTTCCCAAACCTGTTAAAAGGACAGAAAGAAAAAATGAAGCCCGAAGCTTATTGTAGTTTTACATGAGTGAGCATGTAGCTCATGAAGCAACGCTAGTTGCTTCCAAAAGACTATGGGATGGAATAGCAATAGTTAAAGATTACAACAGGCACTAGGTAAATGGTAATGTCCTTCGAACTTTTTAGTGAATCGTAAAAGAACGAAACACAAAGCAGTCAGAAGAACACCCAAGACCCCGTGAAAATATCGCCCCATGGCCAAATCCGCTATGAGCCGTTATGTACTCCACCTGAAAGCAGTATCCCCAACCAGATCTCCAAACAAGGGTCAGAAAATAAAGCAGAGTTGATCCGAAAGTCCAACTTAGCAAAACCGTCCAGCATTATGAACAAAACATTATGCCTGCAATAAAGAACAACTGAATCAGTAGCTTCCACTCAATGATCAATTCTAATTGTAGGTATACCCATTTGATCAAGTCTAATTAAACCTTGTATAGCATTTGACAAGGAATTAAACGAGAGGTGGGAACTAGTTCTAGCATGAAGACACAATTTGGCTATAGCATCAGCCACTTGATTGGCTTGTCTATGTGCATGCAATAAAATGATATCTCCCAGAAGAAAGTGTATGTCATCAGCTAGTTCGAACAATTCCCAGTGTGCAGTTATAGGGTTCTGAGCAGAGGAGATTGCATTAAGACAGTCTGATTCAATACAGAAAAGGTCTGAAAAGTTTGCACACATCTGAAGAGCCAATTGAATGGCCTTAAGTTCTGCTTCAATGGGGGATTTAGCAAGTGTAAATTTACTATAAGCAGAAACGAAGGCACCTCTATTATCTCTGATGATCATACCGAGTCCACACCTATTAGACAAAGAACACCAAGCCGCATCTACATTTACTTTAAACCCTCTGGCTGGTCTACTCCAAGCAATTTTCCAAATTTTTGGCTTAGGTGGAGATTTAATCAATGGTAGAAAAGAATGATCAGCAATGCTTAAGTCAAAAACTGATTTTACAAAGACTGGTTTAGCCGTGAATGAGTAGAAAATATGTTCTTTTATTTGGCATATTGTTAAATCAATGGAAGGGATCACATTCTCATATAGGTATTTGTTCCTAACTTTCCAAAGGATCCAGCATGTAATGGAGGGAGCAATTTTAATGATCAGAGAATGTAGTGAACTGAGACCAGTATAAGTAAGATAGCATGACCATCTTTCCCATATGGAAGTAAAATTTCTATCAGTAATTCCCATGAAAGCATGTACTATCTTCCACACCTTAATTGCAAAAGAGCAGGAGTTAAAGAAATGATCTAAGGAATCGTCAGTCAGATAACACATGCAACATCTTGAAGGCATCTGAAAACACATCTTTCTCAGAACATTATCAAATGGGAGATATGAATTAATCAACTTCCACATGAAAACTGAGATCTTCTTTTGAAGTCTCGGGTTCCAAAGATGTGTAATTGAAGCTATATTACCCCTTTGTACTCTAAGAAGCTGATAAGTAGATTTAAAAGAAAAACTTCCCTTTGCGTCCGGTTTCCATATTAATCTGTCCTGCCTGTGTGTTGCCAGTTGGGCACCTTGTAAAAGAGAGGTTGCATCAGCAGCCAGAAAAGGGGAGATTCTTGGTAGAAGACCTGCCCTGTTATTGATAAATTCAGCCACTGTACATTCAGCTGGGATATCTACAAGAGTGTGATCACAGAGATCCATTATAGGGCCCAGATCAAGCCAGTTAGATGACCAGAAATTACAGGAACCTGTACCCACTATGACTCTAGACTGAGATTCAGCCCAAGCATTTACAAAACAAATTCTTTTCCAGTTGGGTGAGGTTCTAAATGAGGGTGGTAGAGAAGCAATGAAATGAGTCCATAGAGCTTCAGCATTTTGATATTTCCACCACAATT
Organism: Rubia peregrina; assembly: GCA_032355705.1. Classification (NCBI taxonomy): domain Eukaryota; kingdom Viridiplantae; phylum Streptophyta; class Magnoliopsida; order Gentianales; family Rubiaceae; genus Rubia; species Rubia peregrina. Next base: position 19,716 of record JAULKK010276979.1, read on the forward strand.
TAACTGAGCAAGTATTGATAATGGTGGAGATTGATCTAAAACCTATGCCATTTTGGGTTATAGGATAGCAAAGTGCATCCCATTTCCTCCATGCCTTTTTAGGTTTAAGATCATCCACCCCCCAGAAAAATTTACTCAGTTTCCTCTCAACAGTCTTGATGATTTCCTTTGAAGGTTTTAATACAGACCAAATATGCTGGGGAATAGAGTAAATGCATGACTGAATGAGGGTCATCTTGCCACCTGTAGAGAGCCATTTATTTTTCCAACTATTCAGCCTGTTGTCAATCTGTTCTATCATAGGTTGGAAATACAGTTTCTTTGCAAGGCCAGTAAAAATGGGTACACCTAGATACCTAAATGGGAAATTACCAATTTTCATACCTAGAATCCTCCTAATATTGCTAATACTCTGAACAGAAGCATGTTTACCAACATAAATATCACTTTTACTGTAATTAATCTTCTGACCAGTAGTTTCTTCAAACTGAGATAAAAAGGCATTAAACCTTATCAGAGTTTGATTACTGGCCTTAAGGAAAACCACAGTATCATCTGCATAAGAGAGGTGTGAAATCTGAATAGCATTTCTAGGAAGATCATAATATGCTAATCTACCATTTTGAAAGATAAAGGACAAGCTTCGAGTAAAAGCTTCTGAAAAAATGTTAAACAAGAAGGGAGATAGTGGGTCACCTTGTTTAATACCTCTTGTTGCTTGAAAAAAACCAACAGGCTTACCATTTATCAAAATAGAAAACCATGCATGTGACAAGTTTTTCATGATACTAAAAATAAATCTATCATGGAAACCAAATTTTGAAAGCACACAGTGTAAGAATGACCATTTAACTCTATCAAAAGCTTTCCTAAGATCCAGTTTAACTACACAATTTGGATCCTTATTCTTCCTATGCAAGAACCTGACCATTTCCTGGAGGTAGAGAACATTATCAGAAATGTCCCTGCCCTCAAGAAAGGCAGTTTGCTGTGGAGAAATTATTCTAGGCATTAGTGGTTTAAGTCTTTCCATAAGGACCTTAGAACAGATTTTATTAACCACATTAGAAAGACTTATAGGCCTATAATCATCAAAAGAAACCGGAGTATCCTTTTTCGGTATAATTGTTATCCACGTACTACTGATACCCCTTGGAATATTTGTTTCAGACATAAAATCATGCACAGCAGTCAGTAGATCATTTGAAATGACATCCCATGATTTAATGAAAAATTTGGCCGTGAAGCCATCAGGGCCTGGACTGCTATTTTTGTTTAAGCTAAAAACTATGTCTTTAAGTTCTGAAAGTTGAACAGGTTGCAGTAGTTTAGCATTATCCCCGTTGTTGATCAGTCTAGGAATTTGGCTTATGAAATGAGACTGAAAAAGGTTGCTATCGGGGGTGCTGTCATCAGTTAAGAGATCCTTGTAAAAAAGAATGGCTTCATTCTCAATATCTTGCATATTATCAAGCCACAGACCTTCACTACTCTTAATTTTAGTAATTCTCAGTTTACATGTTCTCTCCCTAACAGTGTTATGAAAGAATTTGGTATTATTGTCCCCCTCTTTTAACCATTTAACCTTAGCTTTGTGTTTCCAGAAGTTTTTTTGTTCTGTGAGAGCTCTAACCAACCTAGCCTTAGCTTCTTTTAACTTAATCAAGTTTTCAAAGGAGGAATCTAAATCATATTCAGTTTCCTTAGAACCTAGCTCTTGTTCAGCCTTAACCACATTGTCATGTACATTACCAAACTGTTCCTTGTTCCAGATTTTTATCTCTTTCTTCAATCTTAGAAGTTTTAGATAGAATCTAAGCATTCCTGATTGATTGATAGGAAGATTCCAGTTTTGTTTAACAACATCACTGAATTCGTCTCTTTTATACCAGGTATTTAAAAACCTAAATGGCCTAGGAACAGATTGAATATGACTACCAATAGAAAGAAGCATGGGATTATGATCAGAAGAAACTCTATTAAGAATTTGAACAGAAGAATCAGGAAAACTAGAAGACCAAGAAGATGTACAGAGACCTCTGTCTAATCTTTGTCTAGTAGGTTTCCTAAGCCTGTTATTACTCCATGTATAGAAATTGCCAACAGTATGAATTTCTTCCAGTGCCATTACATTAATAAACTCATTAAAATCCTTCATACTCCCCAATTTAGGAGTAGAAGGACCTTTATATTCGTTTATAGATGTAATAGCATTGAAGTCACCAATAAAAATTGAATCAGAGTGAACAAAAGACTTAAGGTCATACCATAGATCTTTTCTACCCTGTCTAGTTGTCAAGACATAAATAAAAAATGCATCCATACTTTTGTTAAGAGTCAGAGAGTGTAATGTGATAGCTAGAAACTGAAGGTTGTCACCTTTAACATATAGGGTCAAATTAGTATTCCAAAATAACCAAATCTGTCCATTACTAGCATACATGCAATTATCCTAATGAAGTAGTTGTCTATAGTGATCAGATTGCAGATTATCATGCTTAGGTTCAATCAGGCAAAGGAGATCAAGACTGTGCCTAGCTAACAAATTAGAAAGTCTAAGCATAGAAGTGTCAATTCCTCTTAGATTCCGAACCAGGAATTTTATTTTCAATGTTGTGCTATTCATAGGGAAACATCATTGGTACTTTTAGATCTAGTCATGATAGTATTTAACTGGGTTAAATATGTATCATTAACTAAAGTATTCGATTTTCCATGTTTATCAAGTTTACCAGTCTTCTTAACCTTAGTTGCTTTCTTATGATTTTTAGTAGAGATAGATGAACTTACCTGAGGTATATCCAGAAGAGAATTACCAACAGGGTTTGAAATAGCTCCTGCAGCTCCTGTATCACTATTGATTGCATCTTCTATATCACTATTGGCTGAATCAATTAGAGCTTCAGAGATATCTTCATACACAGCTTCTGGATTTTGATCCCCATCTAGCAGAAAGAATCTATTTTGTTTGTTTTTTTGGTGAGAGAAAATGAAATTTTTAGCAGCCAAAAATGTATTGAAAGGAGAGAAATTCTTACCTCTTTTGCTAGGAGTGTCATCCTTAACAGAAAGTTTCTTGCTGTTAAAATGAGGTGGAGCAGAAAAGGAAGACTTGTCAATAGAGGGGTTGGGGTGATGATCTTGGCTAGAAGGACCAGTGTGAGTCAATGATTTAGATAAGTGATGGATTGTAGCTGAGGTTTCCTCCCGAGTCTCCACCACAGCTACTTTATCCCTTGACACAAAAGGAGCCACTTCATTAACCCCTTCATTAATCTCTTCATTGACTTCCTCAGATGCAGTAATATCATCAATTTCAAGAAAACCTTGATCAGTATCAGCATTGGCAAGAGCAGGGCTTTCAGTGACTTTAGTAGCCTCAGATAATATTACATCAGCATTCTCCTTAGATACTTCTATAGTCTCAGCAAGAACTCCATCCTTTACAGGAAGATGCTCATCGGTCAAATATAACTAAAGGTTTGGAAAATAAAATTAACAACCAACTTTTTAGTGTTAAAAAATAAATTTCTTGTGTGATTATTTGTTAGTGAAGTTTACTTGATGATTTTAATTTAGTATTTATTTGTTAAAATAAATCATACAAGTGATAGGTAATTCAGAGTGAATAATTAAAACTAATGATTAATATTTCTTGCTCTGATACCATAAAAGAAATTCCACATATATTTGATTTCCAAAGAATATAATACGATAATTTTATTTAAAATACATGATTCCTTTTATAGGCTGGGTACAGATTAAGTCAAACTTAACAAATCCCTATAATTTCTAAAACTAACCAAATATTGTGCATATTTGTTGCAATACAAAAAAATATACTAAGTAATAGGTAATGTAGTCGCTCCTAACATTAAAATAAATATGTTACATAGCCACTCTTTTGCCAAAAAACTCATATTGATAGGTGACTCCACCAACTAATGGTGGTCGATGGGGACTATGAGTCATGCAGCTGCTTTTGTTGCCAGGTCATCTCTAGTAAGGATGACGACATGAATTTTTTTGGAAAAATCAATGACGACATGATGAAGCATTGTGATGCTCCATATGTGGAGTTACGGATTGTGAAGAATCAACTTACTCCACTGTTGTCGTTAGATGCAGATATCGACCTAAATTTTTGTCTGATACTATATGCACTCTTAAAGAAATGCAGTATAGTGTGTACCACATGGCCATAAACTCCGAATTGTCCAATGTATTCTATGTACTAGGTTATTTAGGCCTGAGAAGGCTATTGTATGAATGGCATAAAACCATGATTATCACGGGTTAATGTTGTAATGCATGAAGCAGGAATACTACATAAGGCACAAAAGCGAGTTGATCATGGATGAGGATGTTGAAAACTTAAAACTAGCTCAGTGTCTTAGTGTAACTACAGAAAAGAAAGTTTCTCATGTCAGTTTCTCCAATTTATGCATTTTAATTATTCTAGAATATATGTCTAACCCATATGCACATTTCCCTCCCTTCTTTGCACATTTATTTCAACTAAATTTAGATTTATTTAGGTGGTTTTTAATGTTTTTAATCATTTATTTTAAATAACTTGAGGATTTTTGCATTTTACGGTTTATCATTTTGTTCACTCTATTATAAACAGAGTTTTGCATATTGGTCAAATATAACTTAAGGTTTGGATGATAAAATTACCAACCAACTTTTAGTGTTATAAACTTAATTTCTTGGTGATTATTTATTTGTAATTTATTTTTATTTTTTTTAGTTTATTATTTGTTTGTTAAAATAAAAGTGTATAAGTGATAAGTACTTCGAAGTGAATGATAAATAATAATTAATAGTATTTCTTCTCTGGTACAAAAAACTTTTCAACTTATTCTTGATATGAAAGAGTAAAATACTATATTTTATTAACAATATGTTTTGCCATTTATTGGCTGAGTGCAGATTAAGTGTAGCATAACAAATCCCTATAATTTCTATAAGTAACCAAATATTATGCAGAAACAACAAACTATGCCGACTAATAGGTAATGTATTCGCTCCTAACATCAAAATAAATATTTAACAAAATTCTCTTTTGCCGAAAAAAACTCATATCGATAGGCAACTTATCCAGCTGATGGCGACCGACGAAGACTACGAGTCAAGCAGCTTCCCTTGCTGCGTTGACACATCTAGTGTGGATGAAAACATCAAAGTGTGTGGAAAAGTCTTTGAAGATAGGAGGATGCATTGTGGTGATCCATATGTG
>JAULKK010276980.1:0-14839 GCA_032355705.1 Rubia peregrina
GCTCTAACTTCTCAACTTCCTCCCAAGTCACCCATTTCATTTTAAAGGTGGTTTTAAATTGATTAAAGGTGGAACCGTCTTTAATGAGAATTGATTAAAGGCGGTTCTGTAATAGAACCGCCTTTAATGGACTGACTTCCTTCGATTATTTAGCCTAACTATAAAAGGCTTAGGGTTTCACACGTGTGCACTCTCATTTTTCCAAAATTTTCTTCTCTCTATTGCTTGAGCCGCATCCTAGCCTCTCCACCTACACCTCTCCCCTTTCCAACAACGCTTCCCACCCTTCGCCTAAGCTCCACCGCCTCCACCCTCACGCCAATGCGCACCCTCCACCCTCTGCCATTCATAGCCTCCCTTCACTCTCACCTCCTCCGTTTCCTGCCATTCGCCAAAGCTCCATCGTCTAAACTCCACCACCAGTGAAGGCCTTTGTTGCTGAAGATCGACACTGCATTGTTTGTTTTCTTGAATTGCTGTCGATATTGTTGTTGATGTTCTTTTGTTGCTACAATTTCCAGACTTGGCTTTGCTTCGTTGCCGGAAACCAGTCGATTTCCGCCAACTATTGTTTGGAACCTTAGAAAATTCATAACCTATTTTGAACCATAATTTAAGGCAATTTTTTAACCGACTTTGATCGATTTTGATCAAAGTCAGGCCAGGGAAGGCACCTGAATCGAGGGTTTTCTACTAGTGTTAATAATTTATTGACAAATCACATATCAAGAGATCTCCTCAAAAAATAAATAATAAAAACAAAGGAAAAATGTGAAAATTGATTTGGAACGAGAAAAAAAAACTTGAACATAATTTGGAAGATTTTCACTGTAAATATTTGTAACATTAACCATTATGTAAGGAAAAGAAAGAATGACACCCACATGTGTACCCCAGCGGTTGGGACGTTGGTTAGTTTGGTCCAAAGGAAAAGAAAGAATATGATTTAATTCAAAACTTGATTGTTTGATTGATTTAACGAGAGGCAGATCTAGTACTATGTAATATGAGTAACAGAGATTATTCCACACCAAAAATAATTAGTGAAATAGGTGCATATACTATGCTATCTATATTTTATCATTTTAAAATGAAAATATTAATTTAAAACATTCAGTTAATTTGGTTATTTTTTTAAGTTAGCCTTTTGTCCAAATTCAAGCTGCACACTTTGATTTTCAGCAGTTGACTCAAAAAATGTTTGATTCTTAATATCTTTTATAAAGGATAATCAAAACTTGTAAAAAGTTGATATTCTGAAAATATATGGCATAACGAATCTAACAAGGTATCACTCAATAATATTTATACTTATACACATATTCAATTTTGAGGTCAAAGTTAAGAAGTTTTGACTAAATGAATAGTTAAATTGGAACTTGAATTGAGACAGATAGAGTACAAGTTTAAAAAAATAACTTCACTCCTTCCGTTGTTATTTATTATATAATTTTTTGTATTGAATCATGTTATTTAACTTATATTGAAAAGTACTTTCATAATCTATCCTTTTACTCACCATCAAAATCAATATGAAATATTATGCACGTCACATGTTTTGAAACATTTTCGACAGGAAAAGAATTCGTTCACAATAAAGATTTTTTTTAAGACTTCACAATAAAGATTCTTAATTAACAACTTTCGATGAGCATGCATACTATATTTAACGAGAATGTATAAATGCACAGCAACATTTTTATGTGGGGGATTTCTTTATGTGGGGTGAGGTCCAATGGTTTATTGACATGTGTACAAGTTATGAGAAGTTATTAGCAGTTTTTTATTTTCAATTTCTTTTATTTTTCTCTCATCATATTTAACACATGTCAATAAGTCATTGGACCCTCACCCCAGAAATCTCCACGTAATTTTTTTTTCTCTGATAAATGCATGCACGTTGATGAATTCACCGATGTACAAATTTATTTTGACAAATTCCTACACGTTCTCATGTACCAACTTTAGCTCTACTTTGGGCATCAGACCGGCGCTTAAAAGCCAATTTATAGAAAGTATATACTCCCTCCGCTCCTCCCAAATTATCGCTCAATCGTTACACACTATTTGACACATATGTTTGGTCATTAATATGTATAATTATATATAATAACAAAAAAAATAAAAATTATTTTTTAGAAACTACTTGTTGCGACGAATTCAACAATATCACATACGTTAATATTATTTCTTATATTGCTATTCAAATATGCGGTCAAATTTGATAGAGAATAGTGTCATAAAGTATGTGAGTAATTTGGGATGGGACAGAGGGAGTACTAAAGTATTATTTATTTTTAATTGAAATTAGGCAAAATCTTGAGAAAGATGGGGTTAAATTAGAATTATAGAAGGGTAAAAGTTTTCAATTGCGATATTAAAAATTTATTATGTAACGTGTAATAGTTATAAATTAATGACCCGATTAATGCAACCCAAAATTTCTATTTTAATTCTTCTAATTGCAGTTTAAATCTTGATCTTTCCATAGCTTATTATGAAAACCGTCTTTCAAAAGATGAAATCTTGAAAATTTTAGTTTAATATTTAGTTTAATAAGGTTTCTTATTACACCGACTAACGGTTAGTTCAATCATAAAAAAATATCTTATTTTTATAATTTTAAGGTTTAGTTAATTATTTACAGTATATGTTGAGATTCACCTTTAAAGGTTTCAGAATTATATGTATAACTTATTGCAATAGATACGAATAAATATAAAATCACCCATAAGTCATACAAATTATAAAAATAACTTCGTCTAGCGGTTAGTTGGTCTATAAAATGACTTTATTTTTATTTTTAATACTATTTTAAAAAGGTATGTATGATTAAAAACATATGTACTATTTTAATTGAAATGGTAAAAAGATACCTTTTTCATACATAAGAAAATAAGCACTTATTTTAAAAGAATAAACTCAAAAATAATGTAGCATTTAATTATAATTTTGACCATTTTCTTTTATATATATATATATCCATAACAGTATATATATAGCAGTATATATATAACAGTATATTTATAGCAGTATATATATAACAATATATATATATATTGTTATATATATAACAGATAATTTATTTGTAGATTAGAAAAAATATACATTTCAACTTGATCATTGACAAAATCTTTTTAACAGCAACATTTATAATTGGTTGCCTGCACTTAGTTGTGGGACTTGTTTTATTTTGCATTTTCTGAATAAATAAGTTTTCCATATCTTTAAATGATGCCATTAAAGAGAAAATAAGAATAATTAAGAGCGAGTTATTGTACCCTCTTTAAGTTCATCCCGATTGATACATAACCGTTGAAATATATGTGTGGTCTTAATTGTAGCTCACCCTAATTATGTGCAGGACATACATACGTATTCTGACAATTTTTATACTTTAAGAATAGTTATAGTGAATCAAGAAAATTAATTATTCTGAATTAATATTGTGATTTTCATAAATTTCAATAAGATCTAAATTTATGTGCATTCATTGAAAACGTGATTTTTTATGAGTCGGTCTCTTTCCAGAAGATATGGCAAAATCAAAGATTCAAGTGCAATTTTATCACAAAAGATGAAAAAATTTGCGGGTTAAAACAATTAAAATTAAAAATCAAACTCGGGTTATAAACTATTTGAATAAACACACAGGCTTATTTGAGTTTTCGTTAAAAACATTACTCCATCTGCACCATTTCAAGTTGCAATTTAACTATTCATTTAGTCAAAACATTCTAAGTTTGACACTAAAAATGAAATGAAATGTTGCCCAAACTTTTCCCTCACCCAAAACTAACAAAACCATAGCGCCTCCTGGCGGAGCGCCGCCGCTCACTTCCGGCAGCCTCCCCACCCCCTTCCCACCACTAATTTGCCTTTCATCTTCGTCCCCCAAAACTCTATCGGTGTTTAGAAATTCTTCAATAATCAAAAATGAAAAATCCTATGTTTTCCTACCACTCGATCCGGCGTTTGTTATGTATTTATGGCCGGTGAAGATACCCACGTAGCGGCTGGCTATAGCTACGGCAGCCACGTAGCACCGAGACTGAGACACACCTCACCGGAGGGCTTCTTTTTCAAGACCGGGAGGCTAAGGGACTTGATGGCAGATCCGAATTTTTTTGCTCAAGGAGAGACTCCATTGATTCAGCAGCTGACATCCACGCTTCACCGCCGTTGGCCACGCGCCGCCACAACCACCCACGCCTCACCAGTGTCTTCCACACGGTGCTGACCCACCACTCCATCACTGGAGAAAAGTGCGCTTCTTCTTTTTATTCATTTGTTGTTTTCAGATTTTTATTTTACTTTTCAAGTGGTGTTACTGGGTGGATTTTTTCACTTTGTTTTCTTGATTTTTAGTAGTTTATATCCTTGTTTTCTCTTTTTAAAATTTAGTACATGGGTGGGTTTAACCTTTCAGTTGTTTTTCTGTTTTTAAAATGGATGGTATTTAAAATGGGTTTTTTATTATTTAAGTATCCTATCGGAATTTCTTTGTCAATAAATATTGTTCAGCTCTTTTTCCAATAAAATATTGATTGACTTAGAATCTGGTGTTCAAAGATTTGAAACGGTAAGGAGAAATCCAAGTCAAAGTCGTTAAAACAACGAACTTCCGGCATTTTTGTTTTTTTGAGGATTTAAATCATATTTGTAGAACTCAATCCATTAGGATGTTCAGGCCAATCATATTGTTAGTTTAATTGAATTGGTCTTTAGATCATTTATTTAGTATTCTATTAGGATGTTCAGGCCAATCATATTGTTAATTTGATTGAATTGGTCTTTACATCGTTTATTCGGTATCCTATTAGGATGTTCAGGCCAATCATATTGTTAATTTGATTGAATTGGTCTTTAGATCGTTTATTCGGTATCCATTTAGGATGTTCAAACCAATCATATTGTTTATTTGATTGGTCTTTAGATCGTTTATTCAGTATTCTTTTGGTTCGAGTTAGAGATAACTCTACTTATTATAAGTGATTCATATACACCTTCATAAGTGTGGATGGACCACTTTGTGTGCGTTTAATTTTGATGTTTGATTACTGTGTTTGTTTTTTTGGTGGTTTCGGGTTGATATTACTTGACAAATAAACAGTGAAGACCACTTTTTTTTGTACCCTTCTTATAGTCATTTAGGCTATTGATTTGGATCGTAATATTTAACATTGTCTTTATGTATCCTCTTATTGCCATTGAGGTCTTTCATCAAAATTATAAAAATTTACTAGTGTCTTTCTGTAAATGGGATTATCCCATAGCATGGTGTATGTGTATGTCTTTTGATCAATCTGATTAATGAAAAGGGTTGGATTCCCAAACATTCTCGTCATCGACAGTTTAAAAAACACTAAAAATGAATTGGTATGTAAGTATAATTATTATTATGTTACACATTGTTAGATTCGTTATAACATGTATTTTCAAAATATCAATTTTACATAAGTTTTAATTATTCTTAATGAAAGATATTAAAGATCAAATATATTTTAAGTCAACTGTTAAAAGTCAAAAGGTAAAACTTGAAATGGGACGGGGAGCACATATTTTAAGTAAAACATAATTTTTATATTTTATTCTAAATATGAAATGTTTCTAATCAAAATTTAAATATTTCATTTAGAGTTACTGCAGAGTATAATTATTTTACCTAAACTCAGCTTTCCCATACTTTGTTTTTCTTATTATGCTTAATTGTCAATTTTCGTTCATGTGGTACCTCGCTACGTACCTTAATTTAAGAATCCATTGAAGTAGAACTCTCTCATGCCCTGTGTTACTGTTGCCGGCTTATCACTAGAGTTTTTCTTTTCCTTTGTTTTTAAATAGTATTACAAATAAATCATTGTTGCTGGTAATGTACTCCCACGGTCCTCCATTCTTCAATACTTCCTCCGTCTCACACTAAATTATACATTTATTATAGAGCAAATGACTCATGTGATTCTCGAACTATTCTCATCGTTCATTTTTTACCCTCTAATTTTTTTCTCCTATACTTTGGGTCCCTGAACTTACAAAACTCATGATTTGTGGCTCTTCTGTCTGGTCTAACCGTTAAGTTAGGTTTTCAATGTTAATTTTAAGGGTAAAAGTGACATTTCTCATTTTTCTTTTTTCCTTTTATCTTTTCATTTTCATTATCCCTTTCCCCTTTCCCCAATTCCTCCGCCCTCCATCTTGATACTGCCGCCGCTTGAAACCATCGCCCTCCACCACCGGAAAGCCAGCCACCACCACCGGAAAGCCAGCACCACCACCGGAAAGTCGTTCCCTCATACGTGAACGAGAATCTGCATTTCCATTACTTGGATAGCTTGGGGAATTCGTGTCGTCATTTTCTAACAAGCAGGGAAACGTCACCGTTCATAAAGTCCGAAGAAATCAGATGAATCCGACGGTTTCTCTAGCAAGGTATTTGGAGAAGATTGAGGAGATTAGGGCTATGAGGGGCTTATAGGGATTGGTTTGCATGGGCTTTTCTATGCGCCACCAAGTTCGCCGATCGTCAGGTTTGAAGAAGAAGAATAAAACGAGGTCTGAGATCCAGAAGTCAAGGCAACGAGAATGGTGCCGGAGAGTGGGTGGGTCTGGTCGAAGAAGAACTGTCGTTTGTATTTTACTATTCGTAACTATTAAGGCTTAACAATCTGGTAAAGAAGAAGGCGTTGGACTAGTCTTGTCGGGGGCCGGGAGGGGAAAAGTGAAGAGGTAAGGAGTTGGGGCTGTCGGCGGCGAGGTGAAATGGGGTGGTGGAGCTAGAGATGTAGGCAGTGAGGTGGTGGTGTGGTGGAGTCGGCGGCTGGCTGGTGGTGTGCTAGAGTTAAGGTTTTGAGTGGGTGAGAGAAGGGGAAAAGGATGTGGGCTAAAAATGTGGGCTGAAATTGATGGACTGAAAAGGGATATGGGAAAAACAATAAGAAAATTTTAATAAAAAAAAAGAAAAGGGGCAAATGACCATTTTATCCTTAAAATTGACTCTTTGACCAAAAGTTAATGGTTTGACCTGGCAGAATGACCACAAATCACCAGTTTTGTAAGTTCAGGGGTAAAAAGTATGGGGAAATGGAGGGCCAAAGGTGAACCATGACGATAGTTTGATGGCCACAGAAGTCATTTGCTCTTTATTGTATGAGAAGGTTTTCTGTAAGCCAGCCTAAACTTTAGACAGTGGTCTTTATGCAATTCTAACAACTCCCTCCGTCCCACTCTAAATTGCTTATTTACTTTTTGAGAGTCAAACTTTCCATACTTTGACCCTAAATATAAATTAATATATAAATAATAAATATATCATGAGAGATATTGTTATATTTGTCTTAACATCTACTTTCTAAATATTAATTTTTATGTGACATAATTATATGTAACTAAGTAAATAAGCAATTTAAAATGGGACGAAGGGAGTATATTCTAACTCTAGTGACCTATCTCTAATTATTTTATAGGGACCTAATGCTAATATTTTTTCAAGGGCTTTTTTGTTCAATTTTCCCATCATTTTTCTGCTATCTGCAATCTGTTTAAAAATACAAAAAATGAAAAATTGTTTAAAATGCAAAAAAAAAAATATCAATATGATTAGCGAACTCAAAATTATAAACATCAGCAAAAATTAGTAGAACATCAACGAAAAATCATAAAACATCAACTAAAAAATTGCAACTTAACAAATATATTTAAAAAATCAAATAAAACAATAAAAATATATTTAAAAATCAAATAGAAATCAACAAAAAAAATTAAAAAATGTCGACTACAACTAACAAAAAATCAACTGAAAATCATAAAAATATCAACAAAGCTTAAATCATCATTTTTTTATTAAAAAACTACAAACATCAACCTATATCACCCAAAAGCTAAAATCATCAATTATTATCATCTAAACTTCATCCAAAAAATAAAAAAACGTCAACATAGGGAAAAAAACACTACAAAAAAATCAACCATATCACCAAAAAACTACAAACATCAACACCTATAACCTAAATCTCATCTAGAAAATGAAAAACATCAACATGAGAGAGGAAAAAAAAACTAAAAACATCAACAAAAAAGTTACGGTACCTCAAAAGTATAAACTATTCACTCTGAAAATCATAAAACATCAACAATTCTTTTATAAAAAAACTACAAATATCGACCCATGTCACCCAAAAGGTACAAACATCAAATCCTAACACCTGAACGGCTGAACCTCATCCGGAAAATAAAAAATATCAACATAAGAAAAAAGACACTATAAACATCAACTCCTATTACTCAAACCTCAGCCGAAAAATGAAAAACATCAGCATGAGATTTTTTTTTTAAAAAAAACTACAAATCGCAATCTGTGTCCCCAAAAGAAACTACAAAACATCATCTCATATCAAATAAACCTGACACAAATAATGAAAAATGTTAACACGAGAGGAAAAAAATACAAACATCAAGAAAAAGTTAAAATACCTCAAGAAAAACATTCTTCAAAAAAAGGACCTGGTGGGATTTGAACTCAGGTCACTAACCTCAAAACCTAGAGCAATAACCACTACACCAAAGACTCTTATTGAACATTCACTTAGTCAAATAATATCAAATCTCAGTATATGTGTCAAAAACATAAATTCTTCAAAATAAAGGTCATAGAGAGATTCGAACCCCAAATCTCAACAACAAAAGTACTAACCACTAGACCAAACAATCATTATATGATTAAAAAACCCAGTCAAGAAATATTAAACCTCAGCAAGTCTTTGAAAAAAAGTAAAAGACATTATTAAACATCACCTCTCAGACGCCGAAGCTCAGCTCCACTGTTACCGCCGTCGACATTGCCTGCTCGTAGTTGCACGTGCGGTATTCTTCTTCACCGAGGCGCGTGGATCTAACGCACATGAACAAAAAATGCAGAATGCCTCGTCGTGGCAACGCCACTCCTCTTTGCATCATCGTGAAACTTCATCAAATCGGAGAAGTTTCATCAAATTGGTAAATCAGAGAAGCTCACCATGAATCTCAAACAACAGAAAATCATAGAAGTTTTGTCTTCAACTGAGGTTGCTTCTCTTCCAAATGTTGTGCTCCAGCATTGCTCCACCGCATCATCGTTGTGTTCCACCAGTAACCGCCATCGCGAACCAGAAGAAGAAGCGCAACTGCGACTTCAAATTGCAGAGCCAGGGGTTTCGTGGCATCAAATTGCAGAGAATTCTGGCGGACAGAGGAGATCAACGGAGATCGGTGATTTCTGGTGAATGTTCAGCGTAAAACCGCGCTTCTAATTCCATTTTCATTTTTCCCTGCATCCGATCATAAACCGCCTCCGTCGATCAAAAATCACCACCTGACCCTGACAACCACCACCTGACGTAGGAATATCGCCAATTTTTCACTAGATTTCGTCGATCTACTATGTCTGCCGATTTTTCCTTGGTTTTTGTCGAATTTCAGGCACCTCTGCCACTATTTTACTTTGTGAAACTACCAAAAAAATTGGCATTTCTTCTCCTCCGATAAACTCGTTAAACGCTCAGCATTGCTTTGCCTCTGCAACAGCAATTCTCCGTCGAATCGATTCTGTGTCACGGTGGCAACGGTGCCTACTGGAAGCTTCGATCGGAAGCAGCGAGATCGTCTCTGCAATTACGCTGGAAATAAGATCTCTACAATTACAGCGGCGAGATCGTCTCTGCTTCGATCGTCTCTGCAATTACGTCACGAGATCGTCTCTGCTTCGATTGCAACCGCTCAATTTTTATTTTCCTAGCCGGTGGAGCTAAGGTATAACTGCAGAGGCTTCGCGGAGCTAGGGCGTAATTTTCGACAAGGAGAGGCGGTGAGACATTTCTGCTTTTTTTTCCTTCGCATGCGCCTCATTGAAGAAGAAGAAGGTGGCGGCGACACAAACGGTGGACAGTGGTGATGGAACTGAGTTTCCACATCTGAGAGGTGAGGTTTATTTTTGTGTTTTATTTTTATTGAATACTTGTTGAGATTTAAGATTTACTTGACAGAATGTTTGAGAAATAATTGTGCTTTGGTGTAGTGGTTAGTACCTTAACTGTTGAGGTTGCAGGTCTAGTGATTAAAACTCTCTATGACCTTTAATTTGAAAATTTTATGTTCTCGATGTATATGTTGAAATTTAATATTATTTTACTAAGTACGTGTTGAATAATGAGTCTTTGGTGTAGTGTTTATTGCTCTAGGCTTTGAGGTTAAAAACCTAGGTTCAAATCCCACGAGATCCTCTCTCTTTTTTGAAGAATTTTTATTCTTGAGGTACTGTATACTTTTGTTGATGTTTGTAGCTTTTTTCCCCCTCTTATGTTGATTCTTTTCAATATTCGAGTGAGATTTTATTGATATGAGTTGATGTTTTGTCTTTTTTTTTTTTGCTATGGTTTGATATTTGCAGTTTTTTAAATTTTCTCATATTGATGTTTTTCATTTTCCGGGTGAGGTTTTGGTAATATAAGTTGATGTTTGTAGTGTTATTTTCTGATGCTGGTGTTTTTCATTTTTCGGGTGAGGTTTGAATTTTAGGAGTCGATGTTTGTAGTTTTTTGGTGATATGGGTAATTATTTGTAGTTTTTTTATAAAAATTGTTGACGTTTTAGGTTTTTTAAGTTAATAATTTATATTTTTGAGGTACCATCGTTTTTGTTGTTGATGTTTTTAGTTTTTTTTCAAATGTTGATGTTTTTATTTTTTTTCTCATGTTGGTCTTTTTCAATTTTCGGGTGAGTTTTAGTTGATATGAGTAGATGTTTTGTAGTTTTTTTGGATTATATGGGTTGATTTTTTTTCTCATGTTTATATTTTTCATTTTCTTTGGTGAGTTTTAGTTGATACGAGTTGATGTTTGTAGTTTTGAGTGACATAGGTTGATTTTTGGTAGTGCTTTTTTTCTTATGTTGACTTTTTTTTTCATTTTCGGGGTGAAATTTATGTGATAGGAATTGATTCTTTAAGCTTTTGGTTCATATTAGTTGATTTTTGTAGTTTTTTAAAAAAAATTGACAATTGAAGGTTTGTTGATGTTTTTATGATTTTTAGTTGATGCTTTGTTAGTTGTAATTGACGTTTTTTTTCAATTTTTTGTTATTTTATATATTTTTTGCTCAAATTTTTTAGTTGATGTTTTATGATTTTTCGTTGACACTCTGCTATTTTTCCCGATGTTTATAAATTTTAGTTCGATGATCATATTAGTTTTTTACATTTTTAAATATTTTCAAAAAAATTGTTTGCAGATGGCGAAAAAATGATGGGAAAAAATTAGACAAAAAAACCTCTGAAATAATATTAGCGATAGGTCCCTGTAAAATTCTTAGAGATAGGCCCTTAGAGATAGAATGTAGCTAGAATTACATAAATGTTTCTGCCTAAAGTTTAGGCTGCCTCACATGAGACCATTTTTTATAAGGTAAATTAAATATGTAATAAGGTGTATTTAAAAAAGTTAAAAAATGAGAAAGTTGTTTTCATTGGATAAAGATGATAAGAAGTACGATCTTCACGAATGCTGTGTGCTAATGATAATTGATAAGCATTCATTTAAATAAAGAATTTATCTTAAAACACGATATCTACTCCATTGCAAGTGGCTTATATGAGAGCACTAATCGTTCTCATCAAAGGGCTACATGTTAAATATGCAAGCCTCAAACTATTTCATTCTCTTTGACCATGAGAATTTTGAATAGGAAGTGCTAGTCCAGAGAAATTATTCTCGTAGCATGTTGAAATAATTCAAGAAATAAGTTCTTATATTTTAGGATAGAGTCTGTCCATGGAAATACGGTCTTTCTAGAAGTCATGGAAATACGGTCTTTAAAGTGAAAATTAGAATAAATGAAAATAAAATTTTCGGGTTGCATGAATCGAGTTATAAAATTTATAATTATTCCATGTTGCACTATAAAATTTAAATATTGCAAATAAGACCTTTTACCTTTTATTATTCTAATTAAACTCCGTCTTTCTATAAGGCTATGGAAAGACGATATTTTTCAAGATTTTGCCTTCTAAAATAGAATAAAATGTCAAATCATTTTTTTAAATTCATGGTGGTAGGTGACAAGATATAATTGTTTTTTTGAAACTATTGGTTTTTATTTGGATATTTTCATTATGATAAAGTGTCACTTTCATGATTCAAGAGAGTTTAGTCTGTGACGAAATCAGATTGAAATATAAGAGAGTTTAGTGTAGCAGCGAATTACAGGTGGAGGTCGACATGCAATATAAACGCAACAGGTGGATAAGAGATGAAAAGTCAGTGGAGTTCTCGTTTGTAGATTATTTTTTCTTCCCGAAAGGACGCCTTTAGATTTTGTCGTGAGAGAAACGGGATTTGGTGTTTGGGAATGTGAAAAATAATAAGAAAGGGCTATTTAACGTCGTTTTTTGTTTATTCCTTGCTATTTTGTCTTTCAAATAATTGATAGACGTCGTTCCACTGATCCAAAGTGACGACACTCAACTACTTTTTGATATAACAAAATAATGCTGTGTGGAAGTCAAAATTAGTACAATACCTAAAATCTACCATTACATTAACTGTTGGATCATGAGGAATTTGTGCACGGACTCGCTTACCCTAATTTCCTCATAAATCATCTATATTTATGAGTTCGAGATGAATATGAGTCTCCTTTATTGGGCAAATTTAACAATGTTCCAATGCATAAATAGACTACTGAATTTGTTTCCATGCAAAAAATCCTGTTTTGGTCCTCCTCGTTTTTAAGTCATACAATTGCCAAGTTGCTGTCAATATCAAAATCAAATCAAACTAACAAAAACCAGAATTTGAAGTGAAGAAGAACATCTTTCAATAGAATAAAAGCCCAGTATCAAAATGTAGAAAATATAAACAAAGTTCAAACCTTTCGACGAAATTAACTTCCATTAACCTAATCAAAATCACCAATACGAAATTATATCAAGAATCAAGCTGAAATCTTTTGACACATCCAAGCACCGACGATCAAAATGTAGAAAACATAAACAAAGTTCAAAACTTTCGACGAAATTAGTTTCCATTAACCTAATCAAAACCACTAATCAGAAACTATATCAAGAATCAAGCTGAACCCTTTTGACATAATCAAGCACCGACAATCAAAATGCAGAAAATGTACACAAAGTTCAACACTTCATGATGTTGATCCCTGAACTATCACACACTGCTCCGCCCCTCTTTCACCCCTCCTCTGATTCCGCCACTGGATACAGGTACAAAAAATGGTAAAATATAAATATTTTGGGTACGGGTACGGCAATGATTCATAGTATTATCTTTGATAAAAATAAGATAGTGGTATTTTCTAAATGTTCTTTTCACATTTTAGAGCTAAGAAAGTAGTAGATTTTTGAAGCAGAAATAATATAGTAACATAGAATTAACTCTACTTGAGTTTTTGACTTTCTATTAGTAGTAGAATTTAGGAATCGGGATGAAAATATTTCTTAAAAGTACCCATCAAGTATCCGATACGTGACCGTCCCCGGTACGGGTACTTCACACTGGGAGCCGTCCCCGTGCAACATAGTATACCACTGCGTATCACCTGTTCGATTGTATTCCTCAATCAAAACAAACAATAAAAATCCCTCTAAATCATATTCTTATCAAAGCTCCACAAATGCATACTCAACCAAAGTTCCGGTGTCGGAGATTACCCGTTTGGCGATCGCACCGGAGTTTCCTGATTTAGTTGCACTGATAGGGACGATTTTTTGTTAAGTGATTATAAAATAACACAAATGTCATATTTAAATAAGATAGTATATCAATAAGATAGTATACCACCCCCCCCACCACCAACTCTTCCACTGCCAGGCTACTGCCACATGCCACCACATAGGCCTCCACCACCACCACCTCTAGCCAGGCCACCACCACCACTTCCACCGCCAGGCCACCACCACCTCCAGCCATCCACCACCAGCACCCAACCTTACCACCACCACCCCCCTCCACTGATCCCACACAACCATAGCCTACCCGGCTACCAACCCCAATTCTTCATAGCCCACTTATCCCCACCCCCAGCTATGCCCACCACCGACCCAAACATTAAATTCCAGATGCAGAAAAAGAAAGAGGGACTTGAACTCCGACGATTTGCAGAAGAAGAGAGAGGGCCCCCCAATTAATGTGCGTGTGAATCTCACGCCCCCTTTTACCGACTTGCACGTGCGTTCCATGCGCTACTATGTTCTCCTTCTTTGCTGGTTTAGGACTGGGACTTGTAACGAATGACGAATAAGATAATCGCTGGAGGAGTAGAATTCATCGGAGATTGAGATCGACGTGAGGAACACCAGAGTGATTGGTGTCGGCCTCGAAGGGGGGCCTTAGGAGAGGTGGAGGAAGAGGTCCTCACCGGGGTTTTCTTCTGCGTTTAAATGGGCTTGGAACGGAGACGAATAAGACATACGCTGGGGGAGCCAAATTCGTCGGAGATGGAGATAGAAGTGTAAAGCGCCGAAGTGATTGACGTCGGGCTCGAAGAGGAGGTTGCAAGAGAGACGAAGGAAGAGGTCCTCGCCGACGAGATAGAGGTCGGAGATGAGGTGGACGAAGTTGTCGTCATCGTAGGTGTTGAAAAGTGGAGAATGGCGGGGTGGCTGCTCGCCGGTGATGTCATCGGAACCAGGAACGAGAAAGCAAAGGTGAAGTCGATGGAGAAGAAAGGGGAGAAATGGAGAAAATAACAAAAGGAATCAAAATTTTAAATATTTCAGAGAGGGGGGGTTAAAATAGTAATTTCATTGAATTCCGCCTAAAATTATCGGAATGGGCAGTTTTGCACTTATGTCAAC